>VXBT01000735.1:106538-116679 GCA_013400235.1 Oriolus oriolus
CCTCGGCCCGGTACCTGCGCCGCGCTCGCCCGGTCGGCCCCGCGTTCAAACCGGCCCCGCCCGCCCTGACCGGGACCGCGTCACGCGCTCGCTGCGCGCCTGCGTCACGCGCACGTCACGGCCCGCGCGGGGAGCGCCGCGCGCCGGCACGGGGCGGCAGCCGGTGGCCAGGGGGCGGGGCGAGCTGCTGGGTTGCTATGGAGATATCACGCCCACTCCGCCCGCGGGCTCGCCCGCCATTGGCCCAGGCGGTGGCCCCGCCCACAGCGGGGGTCCCGCGTGCCCCGGGGGGTCGCGCAGGGCTCGGGCCCGAGGGGGCGACGGGGCCGCCCCCGCCCCGAGCCTCGGTACCGACCCCCGGCACTGAACCCCCGGCACTGCCCGACCCTTCGGCACAGCCCGGCACGGCTCTAACTCTCTTGGCACACCAGCACCGGCCACCTCGGTGGCACTGGTGTCACCTCCGCGGCGGCAGCAGGAAAGGGGCAGCCCGGCTCCCTGGCTGTGCCACTCCTCCCACTGTGAACCCGCTTTGTTTATCCAATAAGACTGTCCAGCCATACAGAAATACTCATTTTTAATCAGACATGATAAATGGTAAACTATCGACATTTTTTTTTCCCCACATGGAAACCAGTGAAATCATGTGGACAAGGCAGAGATGTGAGTTTCCACATTCCAGATACAAAAAAACGTGAAACGTGTTAAAAAACATACATTTCTCTCATTTTTAAAAGATCGTATAAAAACCCGCAACATGTTCAACATTAAAAATCCTTAACCTAAAAAAAATAGCACCAGGGAGAGTTAGAAACCTTTAAAAAGTATTAGAAAGGAATTTCTGAGATCCCCCTCCCTTAACAACATTTTATAAACTCATAATAAAAGGCAGCTCTTACAGGGAAAAACATTTCAAGGAAGACTTGTCTACTACAATTCTCATCAAGTGAGCTTAATGCCAAGACAATTCTCATTCCTCTTTCATCTTTGTTTACTTTCCCCAAGTCCTTTTTTTCCCTCATCTATTTGTTTTCCTTTTGATCAGATAGGAAAGGATGTGAGATCTGGAGTTTAAGATCAGGGATGCCATGGAGTGGAGGGCACGTGTTTGCCCAGTTTGGAAAAACCAAACCCATCAGACCAGAGGATGGCTGTCACCCTGAGCCCCTGCACCAGATGGTTGTTCACCCTCAGGCCCCACGCTGGGCTCCAAACAGGGACTGCAAGGACCTGGGATGAGGAATTAGTGTTGTGGCTGGGGTCCAGCTGGACACAGGGATCTCAGATTGGCGAGGGGTCCAAAAGCAGCTGGTGCAGCACTGGCGATGCCAAGGCTTCCCAAACACCACCAGCACGCACAGAACCCACCCTGCCATCTTCCCAGTCCAGGGGCTGGTGACAAGAGGGTGCTACATGTCCCCAAGCACATGTCAGGCATTGGAGGTGCCAGCAGTGACATGGACCAGCCTGCTTGGCTTTCTCCAGAGTTTTCTCAACTAAGGCGTGTGGCTTGGACAAGTCACGGAGAATGAACCCCAAGGAGTTCTCTCTAAAGAGTAACCAACAGGTAAAAACAAGGAAAAAAAGCCTTTAAACTACCTGGACTTCCCTTGCTGTCCATTCCCAAGCACAGCCTTGGATTGGAGACCAAGAGAAGATGGTCCTCAGAGCTGGGGTGGAAAACTGCACACAAGGGTGGAAAATGGGAGGCTGCTGTCCTCCACCACCAGGACAGGGGTGCCAGAGAGGTAGAAGGAGCTGGGAGAGAAGCTCTTCCCAGTGATGCTGTACAGCACCTCACAAGACAGCAAGGCAGCCTGGCACAGACTGGATGGAGGGTTGGCCCATGGTTTGAACCTGAATAATTTTGAGAAAGCGCCCAAGGGCTCTTCCAGAGCCAGGTGACAGGTGAACAGCAGAGGTAGGGGAGGACAGAGGGACCAAGGGGGGAGTCGTTTCAGTGCATTGAAATGTGCATTGGAATTCAGAATCCCCAGAGATGCCTGCTGGAGCAGTAGCCCGGTGGCTACGGAAAACCTGGTGGAAATGGACACGGGCACCTGCACGTTCCCAGTGGCCACAGGCTCAGCGTGCCCAGGACTTCATGGACAGCGGGACAATCACTCTGGCAAAGCTGGGGAGTAGAGGAAGGCAATCCAGTGAGCACAGTGGTGGCCACAGGAGCTCCCAGTTTGGAGGTACAGCCCCAGGAGCCCCCAGGGAGCTGCCAGGCTGGGGCTGGGCACACAAGCACCAGCAGCATCCCACCTCTGTGCACTGGGGAGGAGAGGTACAGCCCCTGCCTGCAGACCCCCAAGACCCCCCAGCAGTGGCAGTGCTTTCCTGCCTCGCTGTCCCATTCCCCGTGCACACAGCATGAGATGGGCACAGGCAAGAGCAGTGCTGCACTCCTGGTCCCTGCACCCCACGAGGGTCGGGTGGGATTTTCCCTGGAAGGAATGCCCTGCCACCACTGCTCGGGTTCCTAACATCCTACATGACATTTGGGGGACTGAGATTTGAGGGTGCTATTGACCACTACGCTGTCCTTCCTGCTGACATACCACATCCATTCGGGAAATGGATGCTCCAAGAACATTTTCCTTTACAGACACTGGAGCCCAAATCCTCCCTGCTCCAGTTACTGTGTAAGCTTTCAAACCATTCAGCAGGATTTTAAAATGTAAGGAAAGGTTTTAGATGCTTTAAAAAGTAGTGAATATTTGTAAACTACAACCAAACATATAAAACAATATTTCTTTAGTTCTAGCTAGAAAAGTAATTCTATCACCTCACAGTTCAGTTTCAGCTACATTCAGGTCTAGGAATCTCCACATTCTTATGTAATGCCTTAAAGCAGCAATAGACATTAAAACAACAAAATTAAATTTCATCCAAAAAAAAAAAATCACAAAAAGGATTTGGTTTCTGTATGATCCTGTGTTCAGTGTGTAACCTGAGCAGGGTCCCTTACACCTGCTGCTACGGTTTGGGGGTTTTTGGCAGTTACTTCAAGAGGTTTTGTTTGTTTAGGAAAAGCATTAATTCGCTGTAGTTCAGGTTTGCCTGCAGCTCCCCGGCAGCTGCCCGCACACTGGCTGCTCCGCAAGTGGTGACTTCCCGGCTCCAGGCTAAACCGGAATAGTTAATGCTCCGGAGGAGACTCCCCGTCTCATCAGTGATGCATAGAGCTTCGTGTGCTGGGTAATGAAAGCTTTGTCCATCATTTCCTACGTATCACTGTTAGTCCTTTTTAAAGAAGTTACCCTGCCAGGTTCTTTGGTTACAGACATTCCTCGGCTCTCCCGGCGGGGCCAGGCTGCCGTCCCGCGGCACGTGGCCGGGGAGGGACGGGGCCGTGGCAGTCCGGTGGCCGTGCCCGTCCCTCTCCCGCCACAGCAGCGGTGCTGTGCATCTTTACCAGAGAGACGAGGGACGCTCCGTTTGCTATTCACAGGCAAAGTAATCCTTGAGTGGGGAGAAGAGGTGCCGGATGACAGGGACACTCCACGATCCCCCCAGCAGCTTCTGGCGAGTCCCGCGGCCGATGTTGGAGACATCCGTGTAGGGGAGGGGGAAGCCAAAGATCCTGCGGAGCAGAGGCAGGAGAGGGTGGGTGAGGCAGAGCAGGAGCAGGAGCCCCTTTCCCTTGGCAGCACCGTTCCCAGGCCACCCAAAGACAATGAGCATCGGCAGTCTCCTGCAGGAAGGGGATTCAGCTCTCCAGCACGACTGGAGCCCCACACAACCTGAGCAGTGTCACGGTTCCAGATGGGGCCAGGCTGTGCTTGCCCACCATGCCCAGTGCCCCCCACCCCGTGGGATTTCCTGGCAAGGCTCCTGGAGGAGCCCTGTGCCTGAGCATCCCACCTGCCTCTGCTCAGCAGCACCTCTGCAATCATCACCCCGGGGCTACTCCATGGAGATAGGACTGAGTAGCTCTGGGTAGCTCTGAGTCATGGGCTGGGCACTTCCCTTACCATCAGATGAAAGTCCAAGAGGCATTTCACATGACAAAGGCTTGGAATTATTATTTTACTTTCAAATGCCTTTAGCTTAGTGTTAACTCCAACAAATACTGGCAATTTAAATATAAGCAAGCAAAACCATTTAAGCCCAGTCTCGTGTTTACTGGCCAGAAGCATTCACGGTGCAAAAACTTCAGGTTTTGTCACACGTACTTGGTGTGCAGGACTGCTTGTAATTGGATTTATCTACTCCCAGTCCTTCTGTTGTTTTGCCATGAATTCAGGGTGCTACAGGGTGTGAAGTTTGGAGCAGGGTGCACTCATGCTTTGCCACAGCAGCCGCTGGCTGTAGTGTGAGCTCCGCCACACCACCACAGCCACAGCGGCCGCTCAGTTCCCCTCCAGAAACCCACAACCATGGCACTGACCAGGGCACAGGGTTGCCATATGGCACCCCCACATCAGCCTGGGCCTTACCCCAAAGCCAGTCCACGTGTGCACCCCCAGCCAGACCCACCACACAGCATCCTGAGCAAGCCCCATCACTCCTCCCTCCTAAAACTTCGGGGCCAGGGCAGGGGATGCTGCTACACTTCTCCCCCGCAGTCTCATCATTGCTCATTAGTAAGTGCATTAATTATCATGTGTACATCACTGCAGGGAAGCTGCCCCGTGCAGGAGCTGTGGCTCCTCACTCCCAGGAGCTGGGCTTAGAGCCAGGGAGACAAAAAAAAGCCCACATAAGCACTACAAAACAAACCAAAACTACCATGAGAGATCCAAGAGGACAGCAGACTGATTGATTACCTGTCCATCCCAGGGAGGTTGCCCCAGAAGTAACGAGCTCGGTGGGCAGCTGATATCTTGATGGCATCAATCATAACTGGGTTACACTGGGGGCCAAAAAGAGGGGAAATAAAAGTTAGAGGAAATGCTGGCTTGGTTGTCTCCTGACCCGGCAGTCCTTCACACTGCCCTGCAGGGACTTGAAGTCTTCAGCAAATCCTCAAAATGATGTAGCCTCCACAAACCCTGTTTCACACCAGAGCACTGCCCAGGTGGCCACATGAGCTCCCAGGTCATGGCCATGGCCAGCAGCTATTGACCACCACAGGGTGCTCAGTGCTGGTTCCCCTGGACCAGGATCAGGACTGTCAGCATTCAATGGTGATTTTACACCAGTGGTGTCTGCTGACCCACAACCCATCCTGGCTACCACAGAGTTAAATCCCCTTCCCAGTCCCTGACCCCCCTCTCCCTAGAAATAACAGGCATTGCTGGGAACAGATGCTTTCTGCAAGGCAGCAAAACCCCTCCCCCAGAGGACTACTGCTTGGGTTTGACCTGATGAAAGCCAGAGGGGAGGATCCAGAGCCAAGACTAAACTTGATTCCTCGGCATGTGCACCAGGCAGGGGGTTTTCCAGCATCAGGGCCACAGGAAACCATAGCCAGACCCTCCCACCCGGCACACCCTGCACAGCCCAGCAAGTGTCACCTGCTCCAACGCCTTTCCCACAGCTGCCAGCAATCCCTACCTCCAGAAACCGGGAAATGTCCCTCTTGTCGTTGATCCTCATGGCCACCACATTCTCAAACATCCAGAAGAAGGGCCGCTCCTCGCCTGCCTTGGGACGGGCATAGTTGAGCAGGTGGTAGAACTCGAAGAACAGCCTCCCGGTGCCTTCTGCAAGGAAAAAAGCCGAGCAGCAGGTTGGGACCAGCTGGGGCACGGGGTGTGGGGCTGGGGGGGCCTGGCTGCCCTCTCCACCAAGATGGGTATGGAAACAGCCCATCACCAATACACCCTGGGGCTGAACCACTTCCCCGGGGCTCTAAGGTGGCTCCACGACCCAGGAACATCCCAAGGTACGCAGCCTGGCAGAGGCAAAGCAGCCTTACCAAACAGCGCCTTCCTGGTTGGGTTGACAAGGGAGACGTCGTCACAGGGGCTTCCACCGATCACCAGGTCAAAAGGACCCCACTCCTCAATCTACAAAGAGACAATCCAGACCATTAGGAGACGCCACAGAAGCAGGTCTCTCCTCCCCGATGGGGCAGGGGACAAGCTTGTCCCAGAGCTGGTGGGGTGAGACCCGTGCCCCCCACGGTGCCACGTCCCTCAGGCTCCCTCAGAGGCAGAGCTCACATTTCTCTTGGTTATGTTCCTGACATCGTGCACGTAGGTGATGTTGCCCTCGGGCCGCACGGTGCCTGCGGCCATGGGGTTCTCGCAGATCTCTGAGGCAATGTACTTCTCCACTTGGATGCCCAAGTCCTTCAGCACCGTGTACCCTGCCAACGGACAGAGGTCTGAGGTTGCACTGCTCTCTTTAGCCTCCAAGTCTCCTTCGTCAGCACCGCTCGATGTGGCTGCTCCTGGATGTCCTAGGTGGGTGTAGTCAAACAGCATTTCAGGGTGAGTAAACTTTTATTTGACCAGTTCCTCCAGGCAGGTGTGCTCCCAGAAAGCAGGATGAGAACTGAGTGAACCGAGCCAAACCAGTTACCCTCAGGCACTTCAGAGTACAGGTTACTGGTGTCCCCACAGCTCTGGCTTCTCAGGGGAACCAGCCACCCAAGATCACACTTGGCACAGCAGGAACACCTCTGTGAGCAAAACTCCCATGCTCTCCCCTCCATCCCTCCCCTCCTCCACAGCCCTGTCCAGCAGAAAAGGGGGACCCTGCCCTCATTCCCCTTCTGATGGGGGTCTCCCTGCTTTCACCCCCTCCTCCCCACCAAGCTTTCAGAGACAGGTTTGAGGCCATGGAATGATTCATCCCCAATGCCCAGTTCTAAGAGCTGCCCAGCAGCGCTTCCCTACTGCCTCACCTGTTGCCACCCCATCGAACAACGAGAGCACTCGAATTGGTCTCCTCTTCGCTGGAGGAACTGTTGGGTAGATTTTGGGTGCAGCCTGCGATGGAGACAGCCATGAAGCCCCAGCCCCGGCAGTGCCGCATTGCCCCATAAGGCTCTGAATGCAGCACCTCCACCTTCAGGAGAGCATCTGCGGGACCAAGGCCTGGCACCCTTGGAAAGGGCGGATGAACAAGACCAAGGCAGAGGGAAGAGGAATTCCAGGTTGCTCACCCTGCCCTCGGTGACCCTCTCCCCCATATCCCAGCACATCGGGCTCCCTGCCCACAGCCCTTACATATTCCTGTCCCCTGTCGCTGGTGAAGAAGTTCTGCAGGCGGGCGTTCCAGTCCTGCCGGCGCTGCAGCACGCCGTGGCTCTGCTGGGGCTGGCACATGTAGCAGTTCCAGGGCTCCTGCTCTTTGACTCTGGCCGATGTCCCTCGCCCCACCAGCACCTCCAGACACTCCACACAGAAGCACCTGCCCAAACCACAACAGCTCGTGCTCGTCACCCCAGCAACCTCTCTGGGTCACCCCAGCTTCTCCTGGAGTTTTCCCTGCCATGCACCAGAGCCCCCACCATTTTACAGGATACTTTTCCAGGCAGTACCCTGGTTTTTAGGGCTGCTAACACAAGCTGGTGACCATGGCATGGGTAAATCTCCTGCCAACATCCACAGGGCTTATTCAGGTGATACCTGGCGTGGTAAGGACAGGTAGGCTGTGTTGGGACGTGCTGCATGGCAGCCAGCTGGGGAGAAGCACAGCCCCTGCCCAGGCTCATGGAGGACCCTGCTTCCTGCAGCTACCTGGGAATGATGCCAGGTCCTCGGCCCCAGGAGCAGAGACACCCAGGAGCAGAGACCCAGGGCTCACCTGCAGCAGCTGGCATTGCTGCAGAGCAGCAGCTCCTTGCCCGCGCAGCAGACGGTGCAGTAGGACTGGTACCCATCTTCGTCATACATGTAGAAGTACTCCAGGAATCTATCCTAGCAAAAGGACATCCAGGAGGAGACAAGGACAGAGGATCAGGAGCCGTGCTCAGAGGATGAAGAGAGAACACAGCTTTGCTCCATTCCCAGTACACGCCGAGATCTTGGAGATGCACATCCTTAGCGTTTCAAGGTGGCGAGGACATGCCGAGGGACAGCCCCGTGGGGGACACAGCATGGCCATGGCACAGCCACCCCCTGTCCCAGCAGCACTGGCTGGACTCCAGCCCCATCCCCTGGCCTCAGGCTCCCGCTCAGCCCCAGCACAGCAGCACTTACCCTGCATGTCTGGCAGAGGCCCCCCTTGAACAGGGGGTGGAAGGTGGCCGGGTTCCTCCTCCCACAGGACAAACAGCTGTCTGTGGGACAGAGAGAGCTGCGCTCACCCAGGGCAGGGAGCACCCTGGGCAGGGACCCCTTACACCCCACCACAGGCTGCAGAGGCTGGAGCTTCCCCTTGGAGCCGTGTCTGGATAAAGCCTGCCCTCAGAGCTGCATCCCAATGGGGCCTGCCCTTGGAACCACATCCAGATGTGGCTGTGGCTCCCCGTGGAGGATCCGCACAGCACCCTGTCCCCCTCAGCACCCTGTCCTCACAGCACTTCCCCCCCTCCTATATGGTGCAGTTGAAAAGGGACCCACGACCCTTGCTGAGCACCCCCAGCACCTCACACCTCTTCCCAGGAGAGACAGGGCCAGTGATTACCTTCCAGCTTCCCACTGTTGTTCGTAACTTCGGAAACCATTTGCTCTTTATAAAATTGAAAAGAAAAAAATGAGAAAAAAAGATTTATATCTTTTCACCTTATGATAAAGAAAGATTTATTATAAGGAATAAAAAAAGATTTATCATTCCTTATGTAACAAGCTCTAAATGGACTCTGCTTACAGCTGCCTTATTTCTTGCATTAGAACTGCTCCAGCTTTGCTGAGAGATTCTGGTGCAAAACTCACATCCTTTCACTCACTGATGGAGATACTAGAGCTCAGTGTAGCAGCACATGGTCGTGCTCCAAGCTGAGCCACTAGTGGGGCCCAGCCCATGACTTGCAGTTGGGTTTGCTGGTGTCTTGTAAGGCACAAGTCAGCACCACTAGACCACAAAAGCTTTTGCCTTCAGAAACCTGAAGGAAAAGGTCCCTGGGAAGAGCCAAACCTTTCCCAGAATGGTTTCCCACTGCTCTCAGGGTGCACGGCCCAGGCCAAGCCACTCCCCAGCTCTCTCTGTTGGTTACCTCGGGTCTGGTCCTCTTCCACACGCTGCTCCTTGCTGTTGTTGCAGGGGTAAGTCTTCAGCCTCTTGGTTGGGGGACACTGTTCAAGGGGCACCACCTCCTCTGTCCCATTCTTCAGCACCCCATTCTCTGCAAGGAAAAGGCAGCTCCCTAAGGACAAGCCTCCATCCTCACGACTATCCCAGAGCACCTCCTGCCAAGCCCTGCTAGGTCTCACCCCAGCCACAGCAGGACCCTTCCCGGCCACCTGTGTCCCCACACATGGCACAAGGCTCAGCCAGGGCTGATTTCCATGGGGTAAGGGCTTGAAGGGTGTTTTGCTCCAGCTGTTTGCAGTGCCCCGGGGCAGTACCCAGTGAGAAGCCCCAGGACTACCTTGGGACTGGACTGGCATGGCCACAGCACAGGGTGAGCAGGCTCAGCCGGGGCCAGCCCCCAGTGGCCACTGCCCATGCCAGCCCCCACCAGCCCCCACCCAGCTGATGCCAGCACCTCACCTGAGCCTTTGGGTGGCCGCAGTCCCTTGAGCCCCAGGGGTTTGAAGCCAGTGATTGCCCAGTCGATCATGGGCTTCAGCTGCTCCTCCAGCGACTCCCTGGGGCCAGTTGTAAACGTCTTCCCCGACCGGCTCCGGGCAACCTGATGAGGGTGGACAGCAGGGGACAGGGTGACAGGGTGGTCTCTGTCAGGGGAGCAGCCACAGCCTGCCAGGGCTACAGCCCTTGCCCCCTCCCCACCCAACACACACACACACAGGTGTGCAGGGCTTGGTGGTCCTGGGACAGTGGCAGCTGACAGATTCCCACTCTGGGTGTGCCCTTGGCTGCACTCCGGTGCTTCCACCCCTGCAATGAGCCCATCTGTCCTCCACCAGCCCACCCTAATGGAGCCAGAAGCAGGGACAGCCCAGCAGCACCCCTGACTTCAAAGGGAGGTCACTTCTGGAGCAGTGAGACCTTGGAGCAGCAGCAGCTACCCCTAAACCCTCAGGATAAGCAGAGTTTGGCCCCATGGCTGCACTTGGAAATAATCTCAGCAGAGAAAGAAAGGTTTTCCTGCATCCCATCCCACTGGCCCCCCCAG
>VXBT01000735.1:133678-144198 GCA_013400235.1 Oriolus oriolus
GGCGGCGGCGCGGGGGCGGCGGCGGCCGGGCGGGGCGGGCCGGCACCGGGAGCTGGACCCGGCCTGCAGCGCAGCCCCGGAGCAGTGCTGGGTGTGCTGGTCCCACCGGGTCTCCAGGCCCAAGTGCCCGGGTCCCTGCTGGGCCCGGTGCCCGCGGCAGGGCGGGCAGCGTGACCCGTGCCCGGCGGTACAGCCCCGATCCAGCCGGGCGAGCCCCGCGCATGCCGGAGCTGTTTGAAGGATGTTTATAGAATCATGGTATCCCAGAACGGTTCCGGCTGGAAGGGACCTTAAACACCATCTAGTTCCACCCGCCTGCCATGGGCAGGGACACTGGCAGAGTTCCTGGTGGAGGGCTCAGATCGTGCCTGGTGGGCGGTGGGGTGCTGTCAAGCACTGGGGTTTCTGGTGGGACCACACAATGTTCGGGTTGTGATTCCCACCCCAGATTCCCTCCCTGCACTTCCTGCCTCAAGCTGAATGGTCCCGGTCATTGGTACCATCTGCCTCCAGGTCACCGACACACCGGGTGTGCAGCTTGCGCTGAAGTTGGTGGAAGTGCTGAGGCTTTTCCAGCCCAGCTTGCCAGGACTGAGGATATCAGCCCGATAACAGCCCAGTGCCATCTCTGTTACATGGCCAAGGACGAGGGCAGGGCAGGATCTGCAGCCACAAAGCAGCCAATACCACTTTGGGCCATACCCAGAAGGTCACAGCCAGCACTGGTGCTGGTGCCAGCAGAGGAGGGTGCTGGTAGTGCTCTGCCACTTGGGCAGCCTCTCCATCCCTGCCTGCCAGCTGCACGCCCAGAACACTGAAAGCAGCAACTAGACCCTTAACCAGTTTTCTTCCTTTCCCGAGTTAGTCTGGTTACCCCATGGGGTTTGTGAAACACGATGCTGGATGTTCACAACTTTTCCCACTCGCAGTTTTTGGATTGCACAAGATAGAACAGCAGCTTCCGATTAGCCACAAGTCACAAAAGCCCTGTGCAGTGCCAGCTACCAGCTGCACAGACCCCTTGAGAGGTTCTGAAAAGCATCCTGAGCAAATCCCATCCACAGGCATCACATAGTGCCGAGGACGGGGCACTAGCTCAGGTCCAGCTCTGGGACCAATGTGCTGGAGGCAGGTGGAGCTGGGTCAGGAGGGTGCATCGCCACCTAATCGTGGTGCTGGTGGGGTGGTGAGGTGCTGATGTCCGAGTCTAACACCGTCTTGTCTCTTCACAGCAATTCTCGGCTCTGACTGAAGTGCTTTTCCGCTTTCTGACAGAGCCCAAGGAGGTAAGGCAGAACTGGAAAGATGTGTGAGTGCAGCTCTGGTCAGAAACAGAGAAAAGATTGTGTCACTGCTCTTTCTCTTGAGCAGGTAGAAAGGTTTCTGAGTCAGCTCTCAGACTTTGCCACCATGAATAAAATCAGCTTGGGCCCCCTGAAAAACATTGTCAAAAGTATTCTTCTGGTACCCAACGGTAAGTGATGTATTTGCATATCCTGCCCTGAGGCCAAACTGCCCCAGCCATTCCTGCAGGGCTTGGTTTGCACAATAAGTGTTAATGGTAGCTAATACAGTGCTTAGCATTTAAGAATCAAAACTTCCCCTGTTTGGTGATTCTTTGTATTCTTTATACCCTGCCTGCATGCACGTTTCTCAGGCTTAAGTAAACTCCCCTAAATATCTGTGCATTAAATGCAGCACAACACTGACAGTGCTTGGTTTAAGCAGTGCCTGTAAATCCCTTTTGCCACACCAGGGCAGCCTCGTGTTGGCACCGAGTCTCTGCAGGAACTTCCACCCCAGTGACCCAGTGCTGGAATTCCTCCAAGGACAAGCGGTGTTGGAGACAAATAAGACAGTGCACACCCATTTGGGGTGGGCTGGGGACTGGTGCAGTTCTAGGCCATGTGAGGGAGACAGCTGACCTTGCAGTCTGGTTCTACAGAAACACTTAATGTGTCCAGCTCTTTCTCATTCATAAACAGTGAGGAAGAGGTTCGGGGGGATTCCACTGGAATACCCCAGACTCCAGCACTTTATAGGATTACTGTGATGTTGTGGCTGCCGTCTGACATGGTAATGCATCAAACACTCCACGGCACATTCATCCCATTGATCCTTCTTGTTATTAATAGTCCCTTGCTACTACCCTTCAGCCCTGGGTTCCTTGCAGCTTCCTTCACAGCCCTGATGCTGAGCACAGCTGTTTTCTGAATTTGTTTTTAACTTGTTCTACTGTTTCAAGCCACTTTTCCTGTCCAGGAGTAGCAATAATTTTCTTTCCTGCAACCGTCTTGTGGGGATTTAATGAGGAATTTGCCTTTTCTCCCATCCTGATTCAGGCCTTGGTGCCATCATCTTGTCGTTCCTGTGTGCGTGCTCTGGCTTCAATCCCGTTGTAACTTTTCCTCAGCTCTGGGATGCCACGGACGATATCAGAACAGATCATAGCAGATAACTTTACCTCTGTGCTCCACGGCCGGAAAGCCACGTGGGGCTGGGCAGTCTCCTTGAATTTATGAGATGTCTGCTCTTGGCTTCAGAGAGCAGAATCCTTGTAAAGGTCCCTGTGCTGCCTGGGCCCCAGAACAAAGGGGGAAGGCGCAGCGGGGGAAAGTGTTATATGCACACGTTCACACCCATCATCCCAAACACAGCAGGTAGGTCAAATTAGCAGCCCGCCAGCCTTTACAGTCCTCCTTTAACAAGCAAAGCGGCTACAGGAGAGAAAGCAGCAGCTTCAAAACATAACCGCTGCCGCTGTTCCCATGGATACCTGCAATGGGATCTCGCCCTCTCCCAGGCATTCCCAGAGCCCGGACTTTTAAAGCACCGGGCATCTGCAGAGATACCGGCAGGCACGACTGGGTTTCCGATCTCCGAGGAGCTGTGGTTTGCTTCAAAACACAGCTCAGAAACAGAGGCTTTCCATCGCCGGGTCCCGTCCCTGCCTCTATGTGACTCAGTACAGATTGGTTTGACTCAGTAAAAAGTGATTTTCTTTTCTTCTTTGTGGTGTTTATTCAGGTGCCCTGAAGAGGAATTTGTCTTCTGAACAAGTCAGAGCAGATTTTATTGCTCTAGGTAGGTCACGTGATTTCCACTAAATAAAAGATAATTAATATTTATCACATATAGTAATCTCATATGGTTTCCCCCCACAGGCCTCAGTGAAGAGAAAGCCAGTTATTTTGCAGAACAGGTATTCATATATTTTTGCTTGTTTCTAAGCTAACAAAATGTCAGTTCTGTGAGTGGAAACTCATAAAACCCCACTGTGCTCCTGAGACATGTCAGCACTTTGGGTATTTTCTTCAAAACCAGCTTGGGATTTTGAACTGAAGATCCTCAAAGAACTAATAAGGAGCAGTTTGTCTGATGATACCTCTGGTTTGCCGGGGCCTCTCCCCCATCAGTGTCACAGTTCCTGCACTGCTGTGTGGCTTTCAAGTGATGTTTTTGTGCTTCCCATGCTTTGAGCCCCGAGGTCATGCAGTTACATGAACACATGGCTTTTTGCACAGATATTGTTACACTGAACCAGTGCTAAAACAAAACCAGTGAGTTTCTTTTGCAGAAGTGACACGGCAGATGGAAATCCTAGCAGGACTCAAACACCTCTGAAAGCCCTCCCAACCATATTAGTTCTGTCTTTACTCTGGGCTTCTGCCATTCTCTGCCTTCATTCTGACTCTTGTTGAAGTTTCAGGTACAGAGGCCTCTCTGAATTAATTGATGATGTGCCTTTTGCTCTTGTAGTGGAAGGTGAATTCCCCCACCCTAACACGCCTGGCTGTGGGTCAGACACTGATGATTAACCAGCTGATAGATATGGAGTGGAAGTTTGGAGGTAATAGAGCTACAGCATAAACTGGAGGGGTTGGGAAACCCAACACTATCAGAAAAAAAAATAACATTTTATTTCACTGCTTAGCTAACAGATTATGTGCCTTCTCTTCTTTCTGACTCACAGTGACTGCTGGGAGCAGTGAGCTGGAAAAAGTGGGAAGTATCTTCTTACAGGTAAATCTCCCACATCACAGAGTTCAGCGTGTAGTGCAGTTGAGGAACAAGCTCCAGCCAGGCATGTGGGAAGCACTGGCTGTGAGGGGAAGGAGAGGGAAGCTGGGTCTCATAGGAACGGGCTCTGTGACTGCATCTTCAGTCTCCAAGTCCTGCTGCCAGCAGAGAGCAGACACACTGCTGTTTGTGTCTCCTCTGAAGACGTGAGATATCACAGAAGCGTGGCCCATTCTGAAAAGCTGTTCAAAAAGCTCAGTTTAGCAAAGGTCAACCATCTTGGGGAGGGGGAGAAAGTGGGATCGAGGACGTCCGAGAGATCCTCCCAATGTCCAGGGAAGCTGTTCCTACAGTGACACTTTTAAAAATCCTGTCAAAGATGTGTGTGCTGTGCAGCAGTCAAACTCACAGCGGACTCCTGCTCTGCTGTCCTCTCATGGTGCTCAGATACAGGTCTCTGAACTAAAATACTTCTGCTTTTCCTTTCCCCAAGCTGAAGCTGGTGATTAAAAAAGGGAGCCAGTTGGAAAATGTGTATGTTGGTGAGTTAACAGTTCTGGACAAGAGGGCAGCACGGGAAAGCTGCAGTTGGGGGCTTTGGGTGTTGCTGGGGGTGGGGAACCTGGGGGCAGAACCAGGGTGGGGTCACTGCAAAAGCATCACTGTGGCTACTTCTGCCCTGGCCTCTCCATGGCTGTGGCTGCTCCTGCCACAGGCACTCTGGAAGTGTTCAGGAACACTGACTTTTGGGAATCTTCGCTTCTGTGCCTCACTAAACACAGATCTGCCATGGAGCATTGCAGAGCAGCAAGGCAGAGGAGGAAAGTAAATGATTCCCAAGCATGGAGTGCTGTTGGGAGATCCCATCCTGGGGGAGATCCCAGCCTGGCCCCCCCAGCAGCCTGGCTAGCATAAGGAACCAGCTGCTGAGAATCACAGTGGCTAATCCTCCCCAGCTTAGGTGAACACAGGTTGCTCCGTGGTAGCACCAGAACAGCTTTGCCAATGTTGGAAGTGTAACCTGAAATCTAAGACTCGATGCCTCTTTTTTTTTTTTTCTGCAGAGTTAACTTTGCCCCAGTTCTACAGTTTTCTGCATGAAATGGAAAGGGTCAAAACCAGCCTGGAAAGCTTCAGCTGAAACTGCACAGACCTGAGCCGACATCTGTCCGGGATGTTTAATTCCTCCTCATGGGCCTGCGGATCTGCTCTTTCCCAGCTGACTCTTCACACCCTGATAAGAGGAGACAAGCTGTGCAATGAGCAGTGGTGTCATGGCCCAGCAGGACCCATCAGTCCTTTAGAACCTGAAACTTGGGCTAAGTTTCAGCTTTTTCAAAGCACCTACAAGTCCATTCGTCTCTCTTTTTTTTTTTTTTTTACACTATACTATTATGAGAAACTGTGGTCAGAAGTAATGTGGATACCTTTACTAAAATAGCAAAGAAATAAACCCATTCCCATCCTCCTCCATTTGTATCAGAATTTGATTTTGTGAGAAAAAGAGAAACAGGAGGAAAGAGTAATTTTGAATCTTGGAAGAATTAAGCAGAGAGGATGAGGAAAGCAAGGAGAGCATCTAACCTGGGGAATCACTTAGTGCTCCCTTCAAGCCTCTCCCTTCTCTTGTATTAAGAAACATGTTGATTAGCTTCTTCCAAATTGTGCCTCATTATGAAAAAGTATCTCAGTGGTAGGTGATTTTAAATCTTAAACAACCAAACAGCTGCCTCTGTGCACAGGGGGAGGATATCTCGGGGGGTGACGAGATAAATCTCATTTGGATGTGCTGCTCTTTAATCTGCAGCCTGTGTGACATGGCACAGTCAGACCCAGCCTGTTTCCTGGTGGACATATGCCCAAAACCCATGAAGTGCCATTAGCTCGACTCTTCAGTTGTCTGAGGGTGAGGATGGGCTCTTCCTCAGGAAGCAGAGGGGTGCTCCCACCCACCTGGGGCAGTGGGTGATGTTACAGTCACTGAGGTTCCTCTCATGTCCAGACTGTTGAGTTGTCCGGCAGCCTGAGCTGGCTGAAGCCTCTCCCACAGCACAGGGATGAAGGAAGCTCCTCTTGCAGGGCATGTCCCAAGGCATCTCTGTGTCCCTGGCACACTCAGCAGTTCCTGTGAAGGGAATAAACCACATTACCAGGGAATACCCTAGTAAAATACTCTGTTTCCAGCCTCCACCTGAACTGATTCACTGTCCCAAGGCACCCTGCCAGTCTGCTGTAGTTCTCCCTGCACCAACAGCTGCTTCCAGTTAAACCCATCCCAAACAGACCATTTCTGTGAGAAAAGCATCACAAAGCTCCCTGCAACTCACAGCTTCACCCATGAGTTTCCAGCTGCAGCAAACCCAGCACTGAATGTCCACGGATTGCATTTACTGCGGTGCTGCAGGAGTGACTGGGAATGACAGCGGGCACAGGCTGAGACATATATTTGGGAAATGTGGGATCCTGCTGGCAAACCCGGGAACGGATTTATTTATTTTCCCACATATCAGATCAGTCACAAGCATTTCAAGTTTTGTCACATGTTTACTGTAAAAAAGAAAAAACCCAAAAGCCTCTGAAATAACATTCTACAGAATATTCTGCCTCCTTTTGGGTGGCGGGAAAAGCTATTTCAGGGAGGAAGAAGCAGTCCAAAAGGCTGCTGCTTTCTCAAGACAAAAGCAATTTTTTTTTTTTTTTGCTTTACGTTTTCCGCTGCCCGTTCCCATTATTTCTCCTCACCCTCCCAGTGCCAGGGCGGCACCACTCAGCCCTATCCGGTTACGTCGGGAGGTGGCCACGGCGCTGCGGAGAAGATGCCAGGCTCGGTTGTGGGTCAGGAATCCGCCGTCCCCCGGCGCTCCTCCCCCTGCCCGGTCGGGATTAAGCCGCTCAGGGCTGACGCACGCCCAGAGCCCGCTGACCCCGAGTGCAGGGGTCACCTCCATGCTGCTCCGCCGTCCCCACGGGCAGCTCTGATCGGCGGCATTTGCGCCAAGGCGTGACCTTGCTGCTGCCACCAGCGCTCCCGGGGACCGCCAGCGCCCTTTCATCCCCCGCGCTTGGCTGGGCATGAGCCGAGCTGGCAGCCCCGTGGGGAACGGCTGGAGGGGGGAGCTGGAGGAGGGAATCGGGTCACCCTCCCGATGGGGCCGGCCAGGAGCGAGGACGACTGTGGGACACAGCGTGGCAGCCATGCCCCTCCTGCACAGCACGGCGCGGCCTCCCCGCCGGCACGGGGGGTGATAGCGAGTGTCCCGACCCCTGCGCCAGGCAGCGGGCACAGCTGGCACAGCTGGCACAGCCACAGGGAGGGCTGAGCCGGCACCGAGCCGCAGCGGGAGGGAAGGAGCGGCCGCCGTGCCCGTTTTGCCTGGGTTTCCGGGCGGCCCCGCGGTGCTCGTGTGCGCGGCCCCTTCCGCCTGCCCGTCAAGCCCAGCCAGCCGAGAGCTAATCTCGGCGGGACAGCGGGTGCAGGGGAAACAGGGGCCTCTCACCAGCCTGGGGTGCAGCTAACCGTACTCCTGCAGCTGTTTGCCTCCCCAAGGCCTTTCCCGGCCCATTTCCTCTGGGGTGGCCGTGCCACAGCTCCCCCATCCCTGTCCCTGCTGCGTGGGGACACGTGGGCCCTCCCGGCTGCAGCGGGGCAGGGGCAGCTCGGCCATGCCAAAGCCACACACAGCCACCTCCCTGCAAGCTCAGATGCTCATGCAGCTCCTCTTGCAGCACTGCGGACTCTCTGCTGCCTCAGGGGCCACCTTGTCACACCCGGGCTGCCAGGCAGCGTGTCCTGAGTGCAAGGGAGATGGCAGAGTGGCCCCAGCAGCCAGGCTGCAGTGGGGATCCTGTGCTCCCAGGTATCCTCCCGCTCATCCCCGCCAGCTCCAGCAGCACTGCAGAGAACGGGCTGCACTCTGGGGTCTGTCAGTTCCCGGCATGGATTCAATGCTGTTGTGATTCTCAGCCATGTCAGATGCTAATGGCCAGGGGAACTGGGATGTTTTCAGATAAAGCATCTTCTCCCTGCTGGAAATGCCAATGCTGCTCCCTTCACATGTGAAGGAACCCTCCAAACCCTGAGAACAAAAGCCTGTGCTCAGAGGGAGCACAGCAGATGTGGGCTCCACTTGTGCCTGAGAGCCCACGGGCGGGCAGGCAGGGAAGGAAGGAATTGGGGCTCCTCAGTGCTGACTCTGCCTGACCTTGAGTAGGTCGTGTGGGAACTGACAGAGCTCCTCTGGGACATCCTGGTTTCCACAGACCTCGCCAGGAGCCACTCCATGCCGAGTGCTTTCAGCTTGGTCTGTATCCCTGTCCCAGCTTACCCATTTGCAAAACAGAGTGACAAATCTCAGAGCAGGCCAACAGCTGGGAGGGAGCCATGGCAGGTGAGACAAGCCAGGGAGCAGAAATGGCAGGTAAGGGCCCCAAGGTAGCTGGAGCTCAGCGCAGTGCTGAAGACAATCCTGAGCTTCCTCACCCCATGCCGTCCTCTTCCGCAGTTCCTCCAGGTTTTGGGGTGATGCAGCACTCAGCAAAAACACCAGCTGTGAACTGCAGCTCTCCAAATTGCTCTGTCTGCCTGGGAACAGCAGCCCTGAGCACGCTGGAGGGCCCCAAGGCAGCACCACCACCCTGCTGTGCCATGTGAATCCTTGGGGACAGGGACACACGGGGGCTGCACGGGGCTCCCTGGGGCTCCCATGGCACTTACCATCTCCTCACCTGAGCAGACAGGCAAGGGTGGCACTGTGCTGGAGCTGAGGATGCCCTCCCAGGGATGAGCCCTCAGCCTGCCTTGGGACAGGATTCTGCACCCACTCCGCTTGGAACGGGGGGAGGGCATCCCACCCTGCCTGCAAAACGGAGCTGCTGCCTCCCATTCTTGCAGGAGGTGGGGGAAAAGACCGGTGGTATCCAAGGCAGTGGAAATATTCCTAGCATGTCGTCTGCTCCTAAGCCTTGCCATCTCTCTAGGCAGTTCTTTGTCCGAGCACACTGGGAACAATTGGGGTTGCTCAGCCAGACCGCAGGCTGTCGATCAGCAGAGGGAATGAATGCTCCAGCATACGGAACCCATCTTCTCCCACAGCAAGGGGAGGTGTCCACCAGAAACCAGCCTGTGGCACAACAGCACAGGCAGAAACAATGCCCGGGCAACCCACGCCACTGCCAGCCCCGGGAAGGGGGGTGGCTGCTCCCCAGCCCATCCAAGGAACAACCGAGTGGGAGGGGGTGGTTGGGCATCCCCAGGCCCCACGTGGCATGGTTGGCACAGGTCCCTGTGTGATCCCGCACTGCAGGTGGCTGAGGAGGAAGAGCTGAGTCTTGGGGGTCAGAGAGGAGCCCCCAAGTTGTGGGATCGGGCGCTTCAGGGCCTTCAGAGAGCCCTAAATAGGGCTGATGGTATTTACTCCCTTGCAGGCACAGCTTCACAAAGGATGCCAAGCCCTGCGGTGACAAACCCATCCTGTCCCCAAGAGCCTGATCCAGCTTCTCCTCTCCATGACACCCTGAGCAGCCACGGGCTGGTGCTTGGTGGGGGGAGCACCCACCAGCCCCCCGCTGAGGCAGCTCAGCCCATTTCCCAGCACTCGGCTCCAGTTTATAGGGCTGCTCTGTCCCAGGGGCATCGCTGCCACTGCTAACGAGGTTATCCCAGACCAGGCACCGACAGAGAGGGAAAGCAGGGTTAACCCTTGTGCCACTGACACATCCCACTGCACTGGGCAAGAGCTTTGCTTGGAAACGAGCCCTTAACAAGCCCCAGTGGTGACAGGCGGCTGTGAAATACCAGGTGAGGATTCTCTCCGTGCCATTCCCATGCCAGCCCTTGCACCGCAGCATCCCTGCTCTTGGAGCAGCCCCATATCCATGAGAGCAGCCCCAAGCCCTGAGGCCACACCTTGCACCCGGGTGCCCACGGCAGCAGCACAGAAAGGACGGTGAACATCCCCATCGTGTCCCCATCCCTCAGCTTTGTATCGCATCGACAGCTGGGCTGTGGATAAGGAGCAGGGCGCAGCCAGGGTGCAGCCAGGAGCCGCTGGGTGGCCGAGGCCGTTGCTGCCCACAGGGACGCAGCACCGCTCACATTCCTGCGGGAAAATGTGAAGGCTTGCAAGCAAGGTCAAGGGCCCTTCCCTTGCTGGGACTCGGCGTCACGCCAGCACCGGGGTGGCCCGACCCGCCGTCCTGCGGGGCTGGGGACTGTCCCTGCACCCTCACCCCACCGCCCCCCATCTGCAGGGCTGGCTGGGACACGGGTGGGTGCTGGCAGCGCTCCCCAGGGACCACCAACGCGGGCAGCCCTGTCCGCCCGGCTCAGCAGCCCCGCGGGGCGGGGATCGGGGTGGGGTCCCCAGGCAGGGCCCCTCCGTTTCCACCCCCGCTGCTGAGACCCGACCAACTCAGGGCAGCGCCGGGCGGTGCCCCCCCGCCCCACCCCCGCTGCGGTGCGCGGTGCGGGGCAGCAGAGGGCGCCAGAGCACCGCGCAGGG
>VXBT01000735.1:148468-158812 GCA_013400235.1 Oriolus oriolus
GGCGGGGGCACCCGGCCGAGCCCCCCCGCCCGCGCACCGCAGCCATGGCAACGGCGATGGGCTGTCCCAGCCCGGCCGCAGCGCAGTGAAGGCGAGAGGGACGCAGGGAAGGGAAGGAGCCGCCGGGCGATTCCTGAGGGGCTGGCACACACACAGCCGCTGGAAGCGACCGGAGCCAATCCCCCGGCTCCCTTTGTGATGCTTCCTGACATAGATTCCCTCTCCATGGCTGACTTTGCAAGTTTCCCCATCCTCTTACCCTCCTCGCGCGGTTCCTTTTCATGCGACTAAATTATACACGAGAGGAGGGACATGCTGGTAATTCTAGAGACAAAATAGAAATGAGCAGATTTGCGCAGGCGGCTGCAGCCCGGCCGCCTCCGGGACTCCTGCGAGCCAAGAGGGACCGGACCTAGTCCCAGGGCAGCAGCATTAAAGCCCGTGAATTTTGAAACCATCAAGGAAAAGGCTTTTCCTGCGGCGGCAGAGAAGTGCGGGCGTGTGGAACAGGAGCGCGGTGGGTGCCGGGACCGCGGCCCCTCCACGCACAGCGGCTGCTGTCCCAGCACACAGCACCCTCGGGGACGGCAGGCGACGCATTCCCTTCCCTGGAGAAACGTCTTGTTTGGGAGCCAGTAAAAAATATGCAAATCTGGGAGGGCTGGGCCTCAGCCTCTGAGCAGCCTTTCTCCCTTTCCTCCCCTTCCTCCCCATCCCAGAGCTCTGTGGGGCGAACTGAGCCCTGGGCAACCGAGGGAAGGGAAAGGCAGAGCCGGGGGAGCGCGGGGGCGGCAGGCGAGGCAGTGGGATGAGATTCGGTGTGTCACGGAGCAGGACGGGGAGATGTGCGCGGGATAGCGGCTCCTCCAGACCGCGGGCATGCGGAGAAGGCTCCCGCAAGCCGGGGTGGGTGGAGCATGCTGTCACTTTTTGGTGCTGGGCAAGCCCGGCATCGCTGTCGCAGGATTGCTGCCTGTGCAATGAGTCAGGAGCAGCGCTGCCACGTTTTCCTCCTACAGGCAGCGTCCCGTGGCGGGTCGGTCGTGCTCCGCACCGGGACGCGCCCGCACACGCGGTGCTGCTTCAGCTCCGACGCCACGTGGGTGGGTGAATCTCCGGCAGCGACTCTCCGGGGAAACCCCTCTGTTGCGAAGGATGAGGACACCGACCTGCAGCTCGGACGAGATGTGGAGCGCCTGGCTCAGGCAGTGATCCCACGGGACACGGGCATATTCCTGTGCCTGCGTCCCACCTCCTCTGCCAGACAATGAAACACTGCCCTCCTTCCCAAGTCGCAGCAGAACAAATAAAGCAAGCGCCATATGGTGCCAAGACACGTTGGAAATGGGGCCAAGCCCAGGAGGTAGGGGAGGTGGCAAACCTCCATCCCCACACCAGTCCCCATCGCCAGCTCCAAGCCAGGGCTGTCCTTGGGGGAGCCCTATGCCCACTCCTCCTCCTTCCCCCCGCAGCCACTGCCCCGCTGCCAGGCACGGCTCTGCATTTCAGCCGTGGCTTTGCCTGCAGTCCTGGGGGAGAACAGAAACCAAAGCTGGCCCCAAGAGCACTTTTTTCTCTAAAGGCTGGCCCAGGGACACAGGTGTCACCGCCGGACTGACACTGGGGCGTTGTCAGGAGATAACACCCTGCACCCTGCCACGGGATGGGGCACCCTGCTACCTCTCCCCCACAATTACAAACAGGAGTGGGCACCACAGACAGCTTGTCCCCTAAAGCCTCTGCAGCTCAGGGGCTGGAGGAGAAGCCTCCCAGCTGCTCCAGACCACCACAGATACAGGACCCCACTGCAAGAAGAAAGTAGCACCATGTTTCTGCCTGTCACAGCAATCCTCCTGCCTGGATCCTCCCACAGCCCTGCAGCTCCTGGATACCCTGTGTGTTTTCAGGCAAGTCTCCTCCAAGCACAGGCACCCAGCAGTGAGGCACCTCCCGGGGGACTTGGGCACCCTATGGCAGGGCTTTCAGAGGTGCTGAGCACCTGCAATTCCCTGCAGCCTGCTCTGTGGAGCAGAGCACATCCCTCCAAGAACCCAGCCTGCCCTGGCTGTCCAAGGCCTGACTCAGGACAGCAGATCCCAGAGCTTCCTTGGGGGCAGGATACAATGAGCTCCTGGGGGAAGACGGGGGCTCCAGGAGCCCCTCACACTCTAACAGACTTTCTGCATGTGTGGGAAGCAGATGCCAGCCTCATCTGTGCCTGGGAGCCACGTCACAGAGCTCATGTGGCACCTACCCACCTGCCACCCCCCATTCACCCCATTCCCTGTGCAAGGGCCTCCAAAAGGGAAGCACCTGGCTCTGTCCTCCAGGTTGAATCAAAGTAAGACTCTTGGAGGTTTTGTAGCCACAGGGCCCAACTCTCTTGCTGCAAATGTGAGCAGATCATTTGCACCTGAGTCACAGAGATGAGAATCAAGTAAGTTGTGCAAGCAAAGGACTTTGTTGAATCATACACAAAAATGTTGGGATGATAAGGATCAGACAGGACCCAGGAGTAGCCCACAGATCTCTCCATCTCTGTGCCATCCTCCTTCCTACTTTAAAGAGGCAGCACTGCCTGATGGAGTGTCTCATGACCTGGCTCCATCCCTCCCCATCTACGCTCCTGTGACTTGGCTTCATCCTCCCTTCCCTACCTATGGAGCCTCTGGGAATGCTCCACACCAATGAGTGCTTGACAGCTGCTCTGCAGATCCAAAGCACTGTGTGAAAACAGTATTTTTTATTGACAATGTTATAGGTAATGAGAAAAGCAAGAGGCAGCCTTGTCCTGCACAGCCTACCTGGATTCCTGCAGAGTGAAAGCGGACATGGCAGAGGGTCCCAGCTGCGGTGCTGTTTGCTGACCAGTGGCTGTGGAGGTCTGCCCTCATCCTGGTCCCAGCTCCACTTGGGCTTCTTACCCACCACGTGTTGATAAACAGAAAAAAATGTACAATGGCTGCATTGAAGTTCCCAGTTGAACAGAACAGCAGTGGCTGCTCAGAAGGGGAACTTCTGCATTATCTTTTGCTCTGTTAATTCAGAGGTGGGACTTGCTGAAACAGGGACAATCCACAGGGCAAGATCTGGATTTTTGAACACCCCTGGGGTGAGATCTCAGGCAGGGTTAAATGCCAGCAAGCAAAAGAACAGCAGCAACCCTGGGAACAAAGGGGACACTGGTATTTTGGGGCAGGCTGACTACTAGGAGCAGGGGAAAGAGTTGCTGGGAGGTGTGGGGTTAGGGCAATGCAGTGTTCCAGCACATGCAGCTGCAAGGCAAGGCCGGGGATCCCAGGTGGATCACCGGGTACTGACTGGCAGTGGGCTCCACAAGAGGCCAGGGACCCTGTCTGGATCCCCAGGCAGCACCTGGCAGCAGGCTCTGCTGGAGGCTGAGGATCCAGCGCTGGCACCGCAGCCACGCACACAGGACAGTGCCGGGCTGCTGCAGGGCGAGCAGTGGGCACAGCTGAGCCCAGCAAGTCACCGAGCTGCAGGCAGCAACAGCACAGGCAGGGAGAGCAGGAAGGAAGCTCAGGCAGGGAGCACAAGCAGGGGAACACAGGCAGGGTGTGCAGGCAGGGAACACAGGCAACAGTGCCGGCAGCAGCAGCAGCCTACCTAGGGGAGAACCTGGGAAAGCCGTGGGTCCGCGCTGTGACCCAGGACCTTGCTGCTTCCCAAGCCCCTGACGGTGTGACAATCCCGGGGGTCTGCAGCCTGAGTTGTGCTGAGCTGGCAGGGTCCTGCTCAGCAGCAGCCAGGTGGGATCCTGTGCTTGGAGGAGACACGGCAGGATCAGCCCAGAGCAATCTGTTCGGTTAGAAGTGGGTGGTAAATTAACGGCAGTGGAAGAACGACTCCCCGGTAGCTCCAAAGTGGGGCGTCAGCAATGAGCCGAGCTCTAACGAGCCTCGAGAAGGCTGGAGCCCTCCGTGCCATTTCATCTCTGCTGCTCTGCGTCGGATTTCCCAGGAGCCCTGCAGCCTCGGCCACATTAATTATGCAAATGAAAAGGTGATGCCAACTCACCATCCCTCGGTGGGGTCCCTGCGAGTGAAGTTGGGCCCGAGCACCAGCCGCTGCCCTGGCTGGGGCAGGGAGGGTCCGGGAGCACACCAGGCAGGATGGATGTTTGCAATAATTATCCAGTCATCCCCTTCAAGTGTACTGCAGCCATAGCAACAGACAGATGTTCTGTCCCAGCCAGAGTCCGCAGCGAGCTGGGGAGGGAAGCACAAAAATTAACCCGTTCAGCCCTAGGATGGCACAGAATCCACTTTATCCTGGGACCAGCCCACACTTGGACATCCCTGAGGAAATCAGGCAAAAACCCAATCACACAGTCCCCAAATTAATTCAGGAGAAATTGCCCCAGTGCTGCCTTGGCCACTGTCTGACACAGAAAGTTGAATGAGAATCAGCAGCATCCCATAGGATGGGGTCTGGCTCTGGGAGGGCTCTGCTGTCTCCTGTCCCACATGGAAGTAGCCTGGCTGAAGCTCAGCATCTCCTGGGGGTGATGCTGCAGGTGAGGCTTTTCATCTCTGCTGGTACCCAGCCTTTGGAGAGGGATGGATGGCACAAGGAACTTGCTCAGGGACAGCCACAAGCAGCTCTGCTGTTGACACCCACACAGTTCCCTCAGCACAGACCCTGCTGGACACCCAGCTAGGCAGGAGGGGATGGATGAGCCACATGGACCGGTGTCCGCTTCTGAGTTAACAGCTGGGTCAAAGTCTATAAAGTATTCGGAGGTGGGATGCAGCCTGACCAAGGAATAGCTGGCATTTCATTATCCTGCTGCTGTACAAGTTCCCAGGATTCAGCCTGAGTCCATTAAATCTCACCCAGAAATATTGCCACAGGGGTTCTTGTGCCCTGCAACACACCAAAAATGTAAACCCAGCTTCTCCTGGGGCCTGCTGAGCAGGCAGCACTCCCCAGGCACAAGGTGTCTTCTCCACCTGCCAGGAATTCCTTCCAGCACTGGCATTTAAATGTTGTAAGGTAAAGGCCAGACCCCCATGAACCTCACTGTTACCTTCTGGAAGGATCAGAGCTGCGCACCCCAGCTTTCCCCTCCTGTGCCAGCTGTGCCCAGGGGTCCTGCAGAAGCAGCAGGGTTCCTCAGAAAGCAGAGCAATCCCCTGACCTCAGAGCAGGCTCATTGGAAAGCCCCATCCAGATGTTTGCAGCTGCAGATGCTGCTGGAGTGTACCCTTGGTGAGGATTTCAAAGGAGGGCGAGGGGGCTGGGTCGGACAGCCTGAGCAGATGTGCCTGGAGTAACAGATCACACCTGGAAAAATGGAGAGGACCCTGCTCTGGACTGCTGGAGGAAGACAGACCCCCACTGGCACAGAATCAGAGAATCATGGAATCACAGAACTGCAAAGGATGGAAAAGACCTCTAAGATCATCGAGTCCAACTGTTAACCCAACACAACTGCGAGAGGTCACAGGAACAGTCTTACTTCTTAAACTCTAAGACTATTTTTGGTTCATATTCCTTCCCTCTTGTCCTCTGCCACACAGACAATGAGATCTCCAGCTTGCAGAGGGCACCCCAGCTCCTTGCGGCTGCTCCCGGCGCGCCTGCTGACAGCTTGTGCCGCCTTAGCACAGCCTAGCCTGGAAATCTGTGGTCTCCCGGTTGGGGTTTTTTTTTTTTCTCCTTCTTTCTCCTGAAGAGAAAAAGCAGGGAAGGGTGAATTTGCTGGTCTTGAAACTGAGGGAGACGTGGCATCATGTGCAGTCACAGAGGATGTGGGCAGGTGCCATCAGCCTTCCCCACGCAGCTCTGGGAATGGAGCTCAGCCCTGCTCTGCAGCTCCCTGGCTGTTCCTGCCCGGGCTCCCACACAGCTCTGGCAGCTGCTGGGTATTTCGGTTCTTCCCCACAGCGCCAGGCTACCCCACTCCTTCTGTGGCTCTTCCCCCAAGCACATCAATCCAGTGGCCACGTGGTTTGATTCCCAGCCCGCTGAAAACATGCTGGAGACAGAATAAGAAGGTGGGAAAAATGTCTATTATTTCCACAAATCCCCTCTCAATTTGTGACTCTGGCTGCTCTGCTTCTCTTAGTCCCAGGCCTCTCCCAAGCAGAAGCTCCACCAAATGATGTTTGGTGCTGTGATACAGACAGCAATCCAAGAGGATCCAGATGGAATTCGCGCTCCTTGCTGACTTCCCTGAGCCGCTTTGACTTATTATCTGACCTGGATCTAAATTGGGTTTTGATTAAAGTAAAGAATAATTCTACTTGGGAAAACCTCATTGTTTAGGCTCAGAGTTAGCAAAAGCTACAGGAGGATTAAATCTGATTTCTCACTTTGGGGACAGAGACCCCGATGGGACCCCTGCCAGTGCCCAGTGCCCCCTGCGAGAGGCAGCCACGCTGGGCCATGTCACCCAGAACCTGACCAAGCTCCTTTTTGCCACCACCAGGTTCTTTTCCTAATTCTTCTCTGAGGCACTCCTGTAGACCCTGATGGCTCCAATGCTTGGTCAGCATCTCCTCATGTCAGACACAGGGTTATCCATGGTCTGTTCATTCTGTCTCATCTTGTCCCAAGGTGGTGCCAGGATTTAGCCCATGTCCCTCCCTGGTGTCTATCTCTAGTTGTCCACAAACGTGTCTTCTCTCAGCATCCATTTCTCAGAGATCAGGGAGCTGAGTCATCTCTGTAAGACACTCTCCTCTCTCCTGAACAATCCAGCAAACTCTCTCTGCACTAGTTTCAGGCTAAATTCTCAGTGTGGCTCACCAGAACCAGGTGGCAGCCCAAAGCATCGCCAGAGCCCTCACACTTGTCTATGCCTCCCTTGAAATAAATCTCCCAAGACAACTTGGGATCATTCCCCCTTTCCATTCTGCTGGTGGATCACAACTACCCAGATGGTGGATCACAGTTCTCCCCTCGGTGGATCACAGGTCTCTCTGTGGATCACAGGTCTCCCACCCAGCCTCGGGCAGGTGAACGTCTCAGATACAGACTGAGATATACACAGGCTCCCTTTGTGTTTGATGGGAAGAATAAGGCAGTTCCAGTGAGCAATTCTTCTTACTCCACAGGGAGTGCTCAGAGGATGGGGATGAATGGTTTCTGTAGGTGCTCGTTGTCTCACGCTGACTGTAGAGACAGTTGAGACACCCAGGTACCACTGGCTGTCCAGCTGGGAATGTAAAGTTAAAGAGCCAAACATCATCCTTAGTGATCCCATAAGTACCTCAACATTCTCTGTCCCTCCCCAAGGAGGCACTCCTGGATGCCAGCAGAAGGGATGGTTATCACCTCCTGAGTTCACTTTGTGTTGCTTGGCACCAAACAATAGCTATGGGTGTGTTGGATGCTCCCGTGCCCACCCCTCTGTCTGGCTCGGATCCTACCCAGCAGCACTCGGGGGCAGTCAGAAAATAGTTCCAGATTTGGCTCTACTCGAGTGCAAGTCCAGATGCTGACCAACAAGACCAGGTGTTAAGGCCAAGTTGGACAGGGTTTGGAGCAACCTGGTCTAGTGGGAGGTGCCCCTGCCCAGGGCAGGGGGTTGGTACAAGATGGTCTTTAAGGTCCCTTCCAACCCAAACCATTCCATGTTTCTATGATTTCTGGAGTATTTGATGGGATGCCTCTGGCAGCATGGCAGGATTTCTTCCCATCATGTATGTTGTTCAGACCTCAGCAGGTCCCAGCTGCTTTGCCCTGTGCATGTCCAATCCCTGGTCTAGCAGAGCATTTTTGTCAGAAGACCAAAAATTTCTTTGGAACAAAACACAACTTGTAGGAAATTAGAAAGGTGCCTCAAAGAGGAAAGAGCAGCAGAGTGCTCAGATAAAATCCAAATCCATCCTTTTTTTTTAATACAGGATAAATATCAATGGACCTGGAGTCACCACGTTTGTCTATAAAAAAGCCATCAGCAGACATCCTGTGCTGGACACACCCAGTACGTGACAGCCCGAACTGACAGCTGAAGGTCCAGTGCCACCAAACAATTCCACTTTCCTTTTTCCGTGTCTTTAAGGACAAGAGTGCCTCAACATCATGCATTCTAATCTGGAGTGTCATGAGATTGCTCACACAGTGCAAGTTAAACCCTCATGGAATCCATGCTGGATTGGACCTAAAATATTGATCTGGACATTCAGGCCAGGTGTGAATGGTCTGCCCCGAATCCTCACTCAGAGGACATCAGCTCTTGGTGTGACTGGCCTTGCATTCACAAACTGGGGAAACTCGTGTCTGTGCTCACCAGAGAGGGACCCTCTGCATTGCTTTATAAGTGGACCCCAAACCTTCCAATGGTTGGGCTGAGGTAGGAGAAGACTTCTGCCCCTGCCTGTGGTGCCGCAAGAGGACATTCCCTTTGCACCGGCTCCTCAACAGCTCAACTGCAAGGTGGGGAATTCAGTGGCGACCTCAGCTGAGGAAGTCTGATCACGGTGAAAAACGCAGCATTGCTCCTGGGTGGAGCAACTCCTGAGCAGAAGCAAAATGTTCTTTTACTCCCTTCCTTGCTCAACATCTCCTGCAAAGTGGCTGGACTCCAGAAACAGGATCTACCCTGGCTCTCCTGGACATCCAGTGGTCCCCACATCTCTCACAGTGCCGATTCACCAAGTTCTCATAGGATCCCCCATAGGCTCCCCCATGCCAGCCGGCTCTGGACAACAGCTCAGCCAGTCACTGCTTTGTTTGGGACAAGTGTATGCCCAGGGGCTGGAGCAGGCTGAGAGCTGAGCCTGACTTCATCCACAAAGTCGTTGTGAGAAAGTTGCCCGCTGAACCCAAACTCTGCAGAACATCCTTTTCTTTTCTGCCGTTTCCATCCACTCCCTGCTCCTCACAGCCATCCCCGGAAAAAGCCATGCTTCCATGGCTGGCTGAGGCTTCAGAGGATGTCCATCCTGTTTGTAGTGGTCATCAGAAATACTGCAGTGCACCAGCGAGTTCCTGTAGGCATCCTGCACAATGTGCCTTGGGGTGGAATTTCACAATGGGGAAGACCCTCTGTGCTCCCCAAGTCCCTCTCCAGTGGCGTCATGCTGGGCCCAGAGCAAACAGGATGGTAACACTGAGAATTTTTTGAGAGCTGTCCACATATCCAGTGGGATAGGGAGGGTCAACATGATCTACAGTGGCATATTGCAATAAGCAATGCCAGTGCTCCAGTGTCATGGACATCCCCTGGTTTCACCATACCCCCCTCTGGCATGGCTAACCCATGGCTCAGCTCCTGCAGCATTCCATTCCGACCTCAAGATCTTTTGGGTGGGCACCATGTGACTGGCACAGGGCAAGGGACAGTGAAGAAAACTGCCCTTCAGCCATCAAGAGCCCTCACCTTCCCCCATCTCCAGCCTTGGCACGTGGCACTGCTGCTGGCTGTGCCCTGGCTGCTCTGATGCCACGCCCAGAACCTCCAGCACTGGCCTCAGACAACTCCCTGACACATCAAATACCTCTTCCAGGTTCCCACAGTCTCCCGGCTCCTGCACCTACATCCTCATGCCAGCTGTACCACGGCTGACCATGCAGGCAGCCCTCGTATGGAGCACTGCTGTGCCGCCAACTTGGGATGGAGCAAGTGTGTGGCACTGCCAGGTGGGCATGGAGCACATATGTGGCACCAATGGGCAGACTGGGACCACATGCATGGCATTGATGGACAGGCAGACAACACACGTACGGCAGTGATGGACAGACTGGGAGCATGCAGGTCACTGACGGACAGGGAGCACAGGTATGGGACTGATGGACAGATGGAGTGCACGTGTGGCACTCATGGACACACTGGGACCACACATGCGCACTCATGGACAGACTGGGACCACATGTGTGATGGGCAGACAAGGAACGTGTGGTGGCACCAACAGACAGACCAGAAGCAGAAACATGGCATTCTTGGGTGAGCATGGAGCACACACATGGCACTAACGGACAGACCGGGAGCACATCTGTGGCATTGATGGACAGACAGGGAACATATATGACACCAACAGACAGAAGAAGAGCACACACGTGACACTGCTGAGTGGGCATGGAACATGTATGTGGCACTGATGGACAGACCAGGAGCACACGTATGGCACTGCCGGACAAGCAGCACGTGTGCGGGACCAGTGAACAGACGGGGAGCATATGTGTGGCATTGATGGGAAGACCAGGAGCACACGCGTGGCACTGCCGGGTGGGCATGGAGCACGCGTGTGACACCGATGGACAGACCGGCAGCACACGTGTGGCACCACCAGCATCTCGGCACATGCGTGTGAGCGCCGGGCAGAGCCCGAGCCGCAGCCGCCGGCCGGGACGGGCCGCCCCATCTCACCCCCC
>VXBT01000735.1:161254-173718 GCA_013400235.1 Oriolus oriolus
TTCCCCCTGTCCCTCCCCGCCTCTCCCGCTGCTGCTGCTGCTGCCGCTGCTCTGAAGGGTGCAGTGTTTTCTGTGCACACAGACTCCAGCATTGATGTGGCTGGAGGATGCTTCCATTGAGGGCAGCCCATCTGTGGCAAATGCTTCTAAACGCACTATTTACCTCCCATCTGGTCCGCCTGATTATTGGGGGGAGGGGGAAGGGTCATTATTTCTCCCTCTCCCTTCGTGGTGCTCAGAGGCTCCTTTCTTTCTCCCCTCTCAGCCCCCCTCCCCCATGCCATGCCCCAAAAAAATTCTTTGCGATTTTTTTTTTTTTTTGAGACCTCTTAGCAGCCCTCCTCTATCACTCCCCCTGTGCCAGGAGCTCCTGAGGAGGGCGGATTAGGAGCTGTACCCCCTTCCACAGACCCAGCACTCCCTCCCGGGTCCTCTCCATCCAGTCAGCGACTCTATCCCAGATCTTCCAAATGCTGCAGAGTCATGGTACCCCAGAGAGGCCGAGCCAGACTCCCTCGACCCCGCTGCTTGCTAGACGCCCCCTCCCCTTTGTCCGGGAGGGAGTCCCGAGGGTCAGCAGCTCAACCAGGCCGGCGCAAGCCCGCATATTCCCAAAGGGCCTCTGCACAGATGAAGTTTCAGCGAGGAGCATGCCTAGGCCCCCGCATCTTCCCTGGCAGAGTCCCTGCAGGCTACAGACAGGCGTTACACCCAGGCTCCCCTAAACCAGCAAACACAAGCAGATATGTCCTGGGGGACAGCTGAATTTTCCAAGGGGCAATACAGCTTATTTCCCAGTGCCTAGATGCCTGCCAGATGTTAGGACTGGGAGCACTTTGCAGAGCCACTGGCTGTAGGGAGAGCAGTCATCACAGTCCCCAAAACCTTCCAGAGTGGGGTCTGTAGAAGTTGTTGCCTCCTGTTCCTTTGGTCCTGGTCTCCCTGGCCCCACTGGGCCACTCTCTGGCAGGAATCCCATGGACCATTTCAGATGGGTGCAGTTGGGAGTTTGTTTTTGCCAGAAGCGGCTCTCAAATTTAGAGATAACTTGTCAGGGATTTTCTTCAGCTCCTTGTAAGTCGGTGCTCTCCTCATCCTTGCTGGTTTGGGCTGGGTTTGGGGTGTATTGGCTTGCTCTTAGGCACACAGTCAAATAATTCATGAAGCTGATATGAGGCTTTTGCTGGACGTAACGCCTGGATTCTGGTTTGATGTCCGTTCAGCTGCTTTTCCCAAATACTTCTGGAGCTGTGTTTCGGTTGCTTTCCCCTGGCTGTGCTCCTCGGCAATCTGATCCGGCTCGTCCTGTCCGCTCGCCCTTCCCTGAGCACATCTGCCAGGCGAGCACCGTTCTGGGGATGTCCCCTGCTGCAGGGACAGGCGGAGCCCCCACCCTGGGTGCAGTGAGGGGGTGGCAGGGGGTGCGTCCCGCTCTGCTCTCACTGCAGCTTGCCACAGGAAATCCAAGGGACCGGGAGGGAAAGCTGGAAAAGAGGTGGTAAAGAGCGCGTAGAGGGCAGCAGTGGGGATAAGATTTCCTTTCCCTGACAGGGCTGGGGCCACTCCTCCTCTGGAAAATAATAATAATGATAATCCCAACCCCCCAAAATAATCACCGCCCCCCCAGCAAGCCAGTAGAGCTGTTCCTTTTGGCTTATGCACCCTGAGCTGGTTTGTGTATTTTCTGCGCATCTGTAGTGAAAAATTAATTAACATGTGGTTATTATTTTCTCTCCTGAGTAACTTTCCCTTGCCCTCCTCCAGGCCTCTCATCAGAACAGGCCTAATCAGATTTGGGTGGCTTGAGAGCGGGGACTGTGCACTGAGAAGGGGGCATCTGCCTTAGGTGGTGGTCAGAGCAGATGGTGGTCTTCTCAAAGAATGCACTGGGAATAGGAACAGCAGTGTGGACGGATGTCTGGCACAGAGACTGTTCACATTTCTTTTTCCCAGATGAACGTCCCAAAGATGCTGGACATTTAACACATACAATTAAAAAAGCCCTACACAGATAAACACAGGCGGTTTAGCGGTGTAGGACATTGTTGCCTGACAGCCCTATTCACACACGGGCTGGACGCTGCATCCTTTAGGTCAGGGTGTTGGAAAAAAATACATTTAGGCTGTAGTGAAGAGGAGGAGGACGGTATCTTTGTGTGCTGCTGCAGCACAGACAATGGATACAGCCCAAAGTGTCCAGATCTGCCCTTCTTTCCCATGGCTGACACACACTAAGGTGTGAACCCCCTCGTTATCCATGGGCTGGACCGAATCCTGGCACTGGACGGGCAGCACTCATCCTTCTCCCCAGCTTTGCTAAGAACTGTGGGAGAATTCGCCCATGACAAGGTGCTAAGATGCAGTTCATTATAATCTCATGTCCCTCTTGTCCTAAGCATTTAGCATCATTTAGACAGTCTTTCCCAGACAAACGTGGAGTGAGATGGAGCCACGGTGCAGGGAAATGGACAGCGCTCGGTGACAACCGGCGGAGCAGATGGCTGTGGCCGGAGCAGCGGGTGTGCAGGGGAGGGTTCTCCTCAGACTTCAGCTCGGGCGTTAGCTGCTCTCTAAATCGATGCTGTACTTGGCCGTGTGTGGTGGGAGCTTGTCACAACTCCGGCGCGGCGGCCAGGACAGATTCGTGCTGGCAGGCCGTGCTGCAGGCTGGGGGGCTGCGGGATGAGCAGGGGAAGCCTGCCGTCAGCCCAGCCCTTCAGGGGCTGCGCGGAGCCGTGGGGACCAGGCAGGCTCTGCAGCACTGCCCACGTTTGATTCTGCTTTGCTGCTCTCTCCCCGTCCCCCGCAGCGCTGACACGAGGCTCTGGGGCTCCGTAGGCATCGCTAACAGGATGAGGGCATTGCTCGAGTGGGTTGCTGCTGTTGTAGAGGTACAGCTCACCTGTGCTGGCTCCCCCGGAGCCAGATGTTCAAAATTATTTCACGATCGTGCCTGGTGAAACTCACCCGAGGAACGGTGCTGGGGTGGGGGGAGCACTGGAAATATAATTGGTGAGTCCAAAATGCAAAATGGATGGAGGCTTTTGCCGACAGCAGGAAAACTATCCCACAGGACAGCGGATAAATCTCACAGTACAGCCTATCCCTAAATTCATTTTAGCTCCAGAGACAGGGAGTGTTGTGCTGTGAAAGCTGTGGTGCCAGGCCGTGGGACAGCACAGCACAGTGGCAGAATGCCGGAGCTGAGGAGCCGAGCATGTCAGAAAGATGCTGCTCCAACAGCTAATAGAGGCTACATTTTTCCTGATACAAGTACCCTTCAATGCCCATATTCAGTGCCCCAAAAAGCTGCACATCTATAACCTCCAAGAACATCAGTCAACAGAAGGTTTTCACGGCGTGAATAACCACTCAGACTTTCTGGGGACTTCAAGTGATAAAAAAAAATAAATCAAGACCATTCAGAAGAGCCTTAGACAAGGCAGATGGGCCTGAGGGTATTATCTGAGAAACTGTCTATTACTCCCATTGCATGAGCCTTACTTAGAGCACGCAGAGCTTTCACCTGTGGAGAGATCCCACCCTGAGCACACGGGGCAGCACCAGCTTTTCCAAGGAGTGGAACCAATGGCAAGTTTACATTTAAATGTGCCCTTAGGAGACTGGAACAATTCTGGCCTGGGTGCATGGTCCCATTCAACCCCATTTAAAGAAAATCTCCCACATTAGCATCCCCTCTAGATTCAGCTCCAAGTTTGCACAACATCAGTCACAGATTTCACATCTGAAGCCACTCATGGTAAGAGTCAGAGAGAGCAGTGACACCCAATCCCCTGGGCCCAAGAGCTGGCGTAGGCTCACCAGGCAGTAGCTGAAGCCTTGGCAAGGTAAATTTAAAGAACTCTGATGATCTGCAGTTATGCAGGCTGGCAGAATGAAGTTCCTCACTGAGCTGGGAGCAGGAGATCTGGCAGCAAAGCCCACTTCCAGCTCCTGCTCACTCCCACCCCTTCAGGACAACCCCCTGAAGCCACTTCTAAGGATAAGGGGGAAACCATCATCTCATTCAGTCCTTGCTTTATTTCTGCCAAGCCTACAAGCCTGATTAAAGGCAGTCCCACTGTGGTTGTTAGTACCATGTCCCAGCTCCAGAAGTGCCACCATCCCAGCCACCCTTATCCTTGGGTGCTGGCTTTGGTCACCATGAGACCTGGAGCCCCATCAGCAAAGGTTCCAGTTCCCAATACATGCCTGACCAAACAGTTTCTGAAAAAATAACTTTCTGCCATCTACACTGCACATCCTACGTGATTCCAGAAACAGGCATGGCATTGCTGGTCCGAGAGGAGAAGTATTTTTCAGATAACATTCATCTGAAAGTTGTCTCTTTCACCCACAATTGTTTTCATATTTGTAGTTCTGAAACAGTGTCACTCTGAAGAAGGTCCAAAAGCAAACAACCAAAGCAGAGCTTTTCCAGGCCTTGGTCCATGAGGCTGAAATGGAAAGAACCCTAGGTCCAGCAAGGGGCTGTTGTTCCCACACTCCAGGTTATGTCCCACCTTTGCACAGGAAGAGGGTCTAAGCACTCAGGGCTGAGTGAATGAGGAGCAGACAGGACTGGCTGTAAGGACAGGACATGGCTGTTCTCAGCTCTCCTCGTGGGCCATTGCTCAGAGGGGCTTGCTCTGACCACGGACAGAAGGGGGAATTTGATCACTGACTAAAGTCTGCAGAAGAGCCCAGAGAGGCAGCCACAGTCCTTTCAGTGAGAACTTTCTCAGGACCATTCTCAGCAATAATCTCCTGCTGATACAACTTGTTCAGTTTTGGTTTTACCATGATGTTAGGCTTGATATGAGCAGTCTGTGAACTTACACTGTGGACAAGCAAATGGCAGGGAAAGCCCAGGGGTGTGGAGGAGCATTGGTGGAGTGTCCATCCACCTGTCCTGGCCAGCACGGATGCTCTGGCATTGCCATGACAGAGGGATGCATATTCATACCTCCTTCTTTAGTGCAAATTATTAATTACCTTTCCCTGATCTCATATCAGCTGTGCCCACCTCTAAAGAATCACATTGAGAATGGGCCAGAGCCACCCCTGAGCTTCAGTGTCTGGTTTAATTAGCTGATTGTAGCAAGGGCAGGTACCTGTTGGCCAAAATCATTGTCTTTGTTGGAAAGCTACTGACTTCCACTTTTACGGCTGATGCCAAAGAATAGCAATTTATTTGAGGAGAAATAACTGCAGATGGTCTGTGCAGTGTGTGGGAGCAGAGAGCAGAGCAGAGGTTTGGCTAACAGTGTCCATGTCTGAGGTCAAGGCAGCAGCCTCTGGAAGTCGAGCGGAGGCTGGTTGTGTCTCCCTGGCATGGTGCAGGGCCCTTCACGGAGTGACAGCCAGGAAGACAATGCTGTGTGAGTGGTTTCTCTGTCCTTGCTCTGCTTTGGCTTGGCAGCCCCAGAGGATGTATTTCCCTTCCAACAGATGGGCAAAGGCAATGCTGGTGGTTCTGATGGATTTGCTCCTCATCAAGTGGGAGGGAGTGCTCTGGAAAAGATGGGGTCACTCAGTCTCTGTGGCTCAAGTCTTGGCCTTCCAGTTGGTAGTGGGTTGCTTTTATGGGAGTCTCTGGGCTAAGAATCCAGACTCACCAGGCATCCCCCAAAAAAAGAGGAGACTAATGTTTGGGACTCCTCTCCTGGCTTGCATTTGAAGGAGGGATCTCAAAGCAAATACCGAGTCATCCACTCATCCACACTGTGGTGACATCCAAAACCTTCTGGGTGTCAGTGCTGCAGATACCACCCACGCTGGTTCCCAGGTGCTGCAGGGTGTTCCAGTTTGCAGTCTCACAGCGCTGGGACAAGCAGCCAGTCCAGGGAAGCTGGTCCCTTGGGAACGCTTTTGGGTTTGTCATTCCCATCCTCAGTTTGAACGCTGGTCGTGTGGCTCCCAGAGCTGGGAGGAGGCTGGGAGGAGGCCTGCCTGCTCCCGCTCACCTGCGCCGGGCGTTTGGATCCGGCAGAAAGCCCTTGAGCTGGTGACAAAGGTCTGGATGTGGGCTGGAAAGTACAGTCCTGTCTCTTAGCAACTGGTTCCTACCTCTGAGCTCTCGGAGCCGTGTGTGGGACAGAGAGCATCAGTCACGCTCCCGCTGCCGCAGCAGCGACGCGCCGAGGAGGGGATGGGGGATCAGGCCGGCTCCAGCCACCGCCGAGGCGCTTAAAGAAGCTCAGGCATTTCTAGCACAAGCAGTCATCTGTGAGCCCAATCAAAGCTCCGGTTTAATTGCTTTCCTCGTGCCCTTCTCTGCCCGGCCAGCGGGCGCCGATTGGCTGCGGCAGCGGTGCCTGCCGGCACCCAGAGCCTGCTCCCCACCGCGCCAGGGTGGGGACGGAGGAGGAAGAGGGAGGACACAGCCCTTGTGTTTCTAGAAAAATTAGGTGTCCTCGGGTCCTCCCCTGAACTCCTCCGCAGGGCGCCTGGGAATCCCCGTCCTCTCACGAACATTTGCATGGCTGTTTTCCCTCTCAGGGTTTGTTCTGCTGTTTCACCCTCGTGTTTCCTCTCCCAGCCCAAAGCAGCTCCTCTCTGGTGAGCATTTCTCAGGGGCTCCCTTGCCAAGCACTGTTTCATAAACATTTTCACGAATCCTCTGCTTTGTCCTCCTAATTAACCATCCAATTGGCCCCCAATGGAGCCTTCACCTCTCCTGTGAAGATCCTGCTTGCACAGATTATAACCTGTCAGCTGCCAATTTATTCCTCACACAGAGGGCAGGTTGTATTAATTGTCTGCCTTCGCTGCCCTGCTTGCTTTGCCCCCCCTTTCCTCTGCTCCCAAAAGCAGCCCTGTTTGGAGACACAGACTCACAAAAGACCAGGGAGAGCCAGATGTGAGGCCACTCCGTATGCCCCATGTGTCCAGCCTGCGGTGATGTGGCACTGAAACCACATGTGATGGGATAAAGTGTCACACCTTGGAGAGGGATGTCTGTAGATGGATTACCATGACAGAGTGTTGAAGACCATGCTTGACTTCTGCTCCCCCCACGTGTAGTCTCAGTTAAGAGCTCAGAAAAATTCCACTCGGTCATCCCAGGTTAATGGGGAATCATTCCTGGGCTTATCTACAAGTCCGAGTTTGGCTTTTGGAAGGGCTGGGGTCCACCTAGAGTGGTTATGATGGACACGAATCAGAATGCAGAGGGGGTTTACTTGAATGCAAGGGGGAGAACAAACAGATTCCCATCTATGTCTGTCCCCTGTGGCCCCTGCCCTGACTCCCTGTATAGGACCCTCCAGCCTTGCAGAGTCAGAGCCCAGGATAACTACAAGTGCCTGCTCTCACTGAGGGCAGTGGACATCTGTTTTCCGGGGTTCCCATGTTGGGAAAGGGCATGATGGAGTCCAGCATGACCCTTACGGTTCCATAATGTCCCCGTTTCTTGAACCCAGTGTGGGCTCTCGGGGAGCAGATGTGGCAGTGCTTGGCTGTGGCGATCGGTGTTTCCAGGCTCTGGCGTCAGGGCCAGGCTGTGCTGAAGCCACTGTGGTGTGGTGCAGCTCAGTCCCTGCCGTGCCCCAACCTGGAGAGGAGGCTGGTTTGGAAGGGGAGGGCGTGCAGGCCTTTTACCCCGCTCCAACATCCGCTGAGCTGTCAGCATTTCCCTAGAGGCACATCACGCTGTTCCTGTGGGAGTCTCCGACAGTGGCCCACATACTGGGAACTGCCAGGGCACAGGGAGCTGGCACCGGGATGCCACACATCCAGGGCTCAGCCTCTCAGCCCTGCCTGACCTTGATTCACTGTAGCATCATTTGTAACTGATTTTACATAATTTTTCTTACCACTGACAAGCTGAACTGCTGCCGCTGCTCCGTATCTCCTCCTCCTCAGTTTCATTTTGACATCACCGTGTTCTCACTGTAGGTGTGATGATGTCACCTGGCTGCCCTGATGGGTCTATTCCTAGGCATAGAGGGGTCACCTTGCTGTGACAGGTCATCTCGTCACTTGTTACAGTGCCTTGGCCCCCTGTGACTCAAGGGATTTTGCTTTGGTGGTGATTTTTATTAGATTAGTGCTCTGTGCTGGGGAGATCACTCACGGTGATAAGTTACTTCAAGGAAGAGCCACCTCTAGACGTGTTCTGAGTTTGTGTTACAGCTACATATTGTCAATATTCTTTAGATTCCTAGTTTTGTATTTTTTTCAGAATGCTATGGAATATAAAAACTCTTCTGATTGCAAAGGCAGTTTAGCATTTCCCCCCCTTTTTTTTTTCCATCCTGGTAGCATTCTCTCCCAAATCACCTAAACCAAGATCTAAATGACATTAAGAAATCGCTGCCCACCTTTGCAGATGTATTTAAAAAAAACCCCCAAACTCACATTTTAGAATCATAGAATCCTAGAAGGGTTTGGGTGGGAATGGACCTTAAAGCTCATCTTGTTCCAACCCCCTGCCACAGGCAGGGACACCTTCCACTAGACCAGGTTGCTCCAAGCCCTGTCCAACCTGACCTTGAGCACTTCAGGCACAGAGCATCCACAGTTCCTCTGTGCAAACCCTGCCTGTTTCAAAATATTAAGAAATACCGCAACATTATAATAATCCCCAGATAATAATGCTCGTGATCTCTTCCCTGTTGGCACCCACAGCGTGGCACTTGTCCCACACAGGTCCCGCACACCTCGGAGAGGAGTGTGATGCTCACCAGCTGACTGGGAGTGGGAATTTCACAGCCCCAGGGAGCAATTTCCGAGGAAGGTCAGTCGGGTGCTCCACTCACGAGGCTGCAGGAACCTTTCTCACCAAACCCAAGTGAAACAGTGCTCCAACAGCAGCTCGGGCTGCCCCACCGCACCCAGTATTGTGTTATCCCTGAAAGAGCCGGCTCCCCCTCTCTCCTGGCCAGCAGGTGCAGGGTCACATTTATTGGGGAGCACTGCACTTGCCTCTGCCTGCCAGATCCAGCTGCTCCTGTGGCTTCCCTGCCGGCGCACAGCCCGGTGCTGGCAGGGAGGCAGCTCTGCTCTCTTGTGCCACGCAAAAATGTCCTCTGCCTCCCGGACAGAGCAGGCATCCAAGGAGCCTCTAAGCAGGCATCCGAGCAAGAATCTCCTCCTGCTGGGCTTCTCCTCTGTCCTGCAGGCAGCCCTGGGATGGGTGGCAGCGCTGAGAAGGATGGCAGCCCCATCCCCTGCCGCCCACCAGACCCCGAGCACACCAACCTCCCCTTGGCACACTGCACCTGGGCCCTCTCCGCAGCTGGAGGCAGGGCTGCCCTTTCCAGGCTCGCCCCTCCCAGGCCGCTGTGTTTTCATTCCCAGGCCTGGGAGCCAGGAGAGGAATAAGCCGAGGTCAGAGCAAAGGCCTGGACCCATCCCCGTGGCTCAGCTGCGGTGGCTGAAAGAGCGGCTCACTCTGAAGAGGCGCCTGTGCCCCGTGAAAGACACACACCTCAGCTGTGTTTGCCGGCTAAAAATAAAGCACCCGGCTCCCCTCATGAGGAAGTATTTACTTTGGGGAAAAAAAAAAAGTATTGTGTACAGTTCTGGGTAGAGAAACAATGTGAATGCCCCCAGTCCTGGCCTGAGTCAGCACAGAGTGTCGGGAAAATTATTTCTTCTTGTGCCTCAGTTTCCCCAGGAGAAATGAACCCTCTTGGGCCAGAGGGATGCTCAGCAGGGCTGGGGCTGTTTTCACAACAGTGAGTAGAGCTGGAGCTCTTAAGTGCAGGATGGGGCTTCGTGTTTGCTTGGTGCAACAAGACACAACACGAAATGCTCAGCGCAGGGAAACACCATCAGCATTTTAGCAACTGCTTTTCTCCCATTTTTGAACCAGAAATGATCAGAAAAATTTCCTAGCAAAATATTTCCAGGAGAAAAAAGAGCAAAATCTGTCAGTCAGAGCATTTCCCATCCTCTTCTTGTGGGTTCTTTTATTATGAGCAATACAGCTGATACTGTTTTCAGCCCAGTGTCTCCCTGGTGTCTATTTCTAAGGCACCCACTGTGCCCATGACATGAGGGGCAAGAGGAAGAGGGAAGTTCGAGGAATCTAGCTCCTCTTTCTCCTCGCAGCATTAGCAGAGGGAGCCTGCTGTGGTTTAACATATCCCCCGCAAAAGCTGCTTTCATCCTACACCTAAATACCATGAGGAGTGAACTTCCTAAAGCCCTGGAGAAGGCTAAATATAGAAGCCAATCAAGGGCTGACTTCCCAGAGATGAGAAGTACCGAGAACAGTTTCTTGATCAAAAGTTGTAAGAGTCCATATTGAAATAAAGCGTCTGTTTTGGGGCTGAAGCCTGTGCAGGAGGAGTAGTTGCAGAGGTGGGCTGTGTGCTGGTGGTGGCCGCAGTGCCGGTGTGGGTGGACACTGGGAGGCCACGGGCTGCTCAGGGGGATGGACTTGAGGAATCTTGGTGTGCAGAAGGAATTCTTCTCTGTGAGGGTGGCAAGGAACTGGCACAGGCTGCCCAGAGAAGCTGTGGCTGCCCCATCCCTGGGAGTGTTCCAGGCCAGGTTGGATGGGGTTTGGAGAAATCTGGTCTAGTGGAAGGTGTCCCTGCCCATGGCCAGGGGGATTGGAATGAGATGGTTTTTAAGGTCACTTCCAATCCAAACCATTCCATGTTTCTGTGATCTCCAGAGCACTTGATGGGATGTCTCTGGCATCATGGCAGGATTACATCCCATCCTGTATGTCACAGTTTCTGATCCCGCTAGGTCCCAATTGCTTTGTCCTGTGCACATGCGCTCCCTGGTCCAGCTGAGCATTTTTGTCAGAAGACCAAAAATTCCCTTAGAACAAAATACAACTTCTAGAAAATTAGAAAGGCACTTCAGAGAGGAAAGAGCAGCAGAGTGCTCAGATAAAACCCAAACCCCACTTTTGCTCATCTCAAAAAAGGGATCCTCCTTTGTGCAGCAGAAGGAACCACCTAGGGCTGGCAGAGAGGGCAAGGGATGGATGAGCGCCACAGGAACGGCACTGCTGCTGATGCGGGCTGGGGAGCCCACGGTCACACCATGGGGTGACTCCAGTGTGGGACAGGGGAACTCTGATGCTGACCTGGCTGGGCACAGTGGCTGTGTCCCACAGCCAGCAGCAGCTGGAGCACAGGCAGAGCGAACGACGTGGCTTGTCTGTGTGTACAAGGGAGGTGACCTTGAGGGATAGCTCGATACGGCTGGCCCCAAACCTCCAGCTCAGCTGTCCCAGGGATGAGGGTGACAGTGAAGTGGCCCTTCCAGACAGCAGCAGGAAATTAGAGTTTAACGTGCGACTCTGTACTGGGGCGGGGAGATGCTGTGGTTGGGAGATACAGAAGGGAACGCTTTCATGTGGGAAGTGCAAGGAGAGGCGAGGGCAGAGGGTCTGCTCCCGGGCAGAGAGCAGAACGCAGCCATTATCAGGCAGGGCTCTGCTGGCAGGAAGCGGCTTTTGACTCACAGGAAGCTGAATTCGGCTGGTATCAGCCCCTCGCGCGAGGGCCAGGGCAGTGTTTTATCTGCCGTTGAGCACAGCAGATGGGGAAGCAGTCGGCACTCCCTCCCATCCCACTCCTGCTCCAGCAGTCCCAGTCTGCTGGCCCTCCAGCATAACCCCCTTGGAAAAGGGATGCTTCCCTGCAGAGCCGTGAAGCGGGGTAGCTTCCTGGGCCCCAGGAGAGCTGCCAGTCCCACTGGAGGAGGCAGATATTGCCCTGCCAGCCAGTGCAAGGGTAAAGCCAAGACCCTCCACGCTGCTGAGCCCAGAACGGGCAGTTTCCAGTTCCTCTGGCAGTGTCTACCCCAGCCAGTCTGAAGAGGAGCTGGGAGCATGCCGGCTTTGGAGAGCTCAGGTTAAACGCTCCCAGATTCTCCCAAATCCAAGTCCAAGCTGGGGAAGGGCTTGCAGGGTTGAGAAGTCCTGTGCATGAAGCCTGCTGTCATCCCTTGGCCTCCCTGGAGCTGCCTGGGTTGGGAGTCTGGTTTCGCTGGGGTGGTGGCAGCTTGCCGGGGCTTGGGGTGGAGGTCACCGCGGGCAGCACGGACTGGATCAGGTGGCAGCTGCTGGCCATAGATCTTCTGCCCCACAGAAAACAGGGTTAGCTCATCAGCGCTGCAGTTCGGCTGTGAAAACCTCCCATTATAGCAGTTTTCACACCCAGGCCAGGCTGCTGAGGAATGTCCACAGGGACTGGTGGAGACACAGCGGCTTGCTGGGAGCAGAGGGAGCTGGGTGGGTGGAGGAGGCCGGTCATGGAGATGTGTGGGTGCTGCTGCCAGGCTCCAAGGCAGGACAGTGTGGGAGCATGGCAGAGCTATGGGAGCCATGGAAGAGCCATGGCAGGGCTATGGGAGCATGGCAGGTCCGTGGGGGAGCCGTGGCAGATCCATGTGAGACCGTGGCAGGTCCGTGTGGGGGCCTGACGGGGCTGTGGGGCCAGGGCAGGTCCGTGTGGGGGTGTGGCGGGGCTGTGGGGCCAGGGCAGGTCCGT
>VXBT01000735.1:174535-195768 GCA_013400235.1 Oriolus oriolus
GGGATGGGACAGGGACGGAGGAGGTGCAGGGGCAGCGAGGCCCGGGAGCGTGGTCCTAGGGTAGGGGGTCCCGCGGGTACGGGCGCTGAGAGATGTGGAACTAGAGGAGATGGGGAAGACAAAGGACACTGGGGAGGAAAAAGACCTGATGGAGGAGAGGAGGTGAGAGAAGAGAGTGCTCACAGCTCTGGGAAGGTGGGGAAGACGAGAGGAAAGGGGGGGGGGGGGAGAACTGTGGGGCACAGGAGACAGGGACAGAGAAGAAGAGACTGGGAAGGGGGAGAGGCAAACCGGTGCTGGGCAAATATAAGGGAAAGGAGGATGGCTGGAAGGTGGCAGAGGGACTCCTCAGCAGCTGAAATGCCACCCGCTTCCAAGCACCGATGTCCGGGCTGAGCTTTGCTCCTGAAATCTTTTACTCCTTGTGGGGGCAGGTGACTTCTAATAAAGCCCCAGCACCAGGACGGGGTAAAAGCATCCCTTCTTCCCATTCGGCTTCCCAGCTGAATTTTTATTGCTATTTAAACCTGAGGGGTTTTAAGCCGTTCTGAGATATTATGGGCTCTGACTCATGCCTTGAATACTGGTGAGCAATGCTGGGTGTGGAAGGAGGAACCCGAGGGGCGTGGGCCCCTCAGAGAGGTACTCCACAGCACACGTGTCCTCTTAAATCCTAGGTCAACATTTGGGTATATTGCCAGATATAAACCTCCCTAATCCTGGAGGCACCGACTTGATGCAGCTTCTTATACCCAGTGGCTTTGATACCGTTTGCATCTCACCTGCTTCCCAAAGCTAAATAATCATCACAGGGAGAGCAGTCACAAGGCTGAGGAGGGGATGGAGAGATGCAAGGAGTCAGGGGAGGATCGCTGCAGGGAGTGGGATGCTGAGGAGGCAGCTCCGGCATCCGGCATCCAGCCGGGGTGGAGAGGAAAGCGCTGCTGGGTGTGCAGGGAGGCTGTAGCAATGCCCAGACCCTGAGGTTACCTTCACTGCATTCCTTCTGAAGCCGGGGAGGAAACGGGGACCTGCTGGCCGTGCAGGGAGGAGGATGTTAGCTGGTTGGAAACAGTCATTTGCATACAGGGTTGGTTACAGCCTTAATTTTGAGGGCTCTGCTTGTTAGATCTGACTGTGCTTTTCCCCTGCTGCATTTTCCTTTGTCCTGTTTCTGTAATTATCCTCATTTCAACCCTGCTCTGAGGATTATTGGTCAGTAGGAAGCCTCCTAATGCCCGCTCCTCCTTGGCAGGGGAATACCCATGCCCTCGATTAAACTGAAACTCTCTGAACGGTGACAGAAGAAATTAGATCTATATTCCTCAAAGACACTCCCTGGGGCGAAGTTTCCCGACCCCCACCACGCAGCGCTGCCACCCTGCCCCTTGTGTTCGCTCTCAATATTCTCTTTGTTACAGCCACCTTCAGACCCGGCTTGGGGCTCCCCGGGGAGGGCAGAGGTGGTTTGTGTTGGAAAATCCTCATGCCCGTGTCCCGGGTGAGCTCAGGGGCCGTCCCGCTGCAGCCTGTGCCCAGGACAGGCAGTCTCTGTTCCGAAATTGGGGTGAGGAGCCAACTTTAATAGGCAGCGCTGTACATTAAATGACTGCTCCTCTGAGATGTTGGGTAGCTCTAGCAGAAGGTGGGCCCACTAAGTGATTGATTTTTGAGAGGCCCTTGACTGGTGGCTTAAAGAACAGCATTTATTCAATCTATAGACTGTGTAAGATACACAGAGCCCAACCAAGGACAACACAAACACGGGTTAGGAGATTGGGTGTTCCCTTTGCATGCAGACCCCTGCCAGACCCTGCCCACAGCTCCCTGCCAGCCTCTGCCTGCCCTCGGGGATGTGTGAACGCACGTGAAAAAGACAGTTTGCAGGTCATTTCGAAGTGCAGGTTGCTGCTTAGCAGCCGGGTGGGTACCCACTGGACAACATCCATGCATTCCTTTTGGAAAGCAGGCCTTAAAGGGATGTTTATATATATAAATATAAATTTTTTTAATAAGTTTTTTTTTTGTCTATGCAAAAATGGCATTTTTTTCAAGGAGCAAGCTAAGTGACCTCCCAAAGCCTGGCCCTTTCTCAGTCCCCCTCTGCCATTACAGTAGCCACTGACCACCTCCCACTAGCCCTTCCTGCTCTGGTGCTTTGTGCCGAGTGCCGATAGCAGCTGCCGGGTCCCAGAGGCTGCCTCCCCTTCCCACGGCATACCCTGCCAGTGTGAGCTGACACCGTTGGTGCCAGTCAGCTCGGAGGAGCACTGCTCCCCACACTTCCCACTCCCATCAGTCTGTCACCACTGTCGTGTGGCAGAATTACTGCCTCCTGCTCTCCAGCACATCCGAACACACAAAGAGCTGTGCTGCTGCTGCCAGCGCTCAGCTGCTCTGCGTCTGTGAGAGGGAGGGAGCCTTGGAAAGGTCAGTGCAGGGAAGGAGGGGATGCTGGCTCCTTCCTTTAGGGGCTGTATCCTGGCATCACAGTGAAACCTTGTCCTGCTGGCTGATCCATGTCCACGGGGACTGCAGCCAGCGAGAGTACCTCACATCTCAGGGCTTCCAAGGATGGTTTAGCACCATGTGCAGGTCCAAAGAGCTTCCCCTGCCTGTTCCCCGCCTAGCAAAACCACCCCACATTATGGAAATTGAATTTCTTGATCAGTTATGACTCCACTCTGGACTCTTCCCTTGTTTTTATTCCTGGCCCAATTTCACTGCCAGCTTCAGCAGCACAACAGCAGCAGCCGCCACTGCCCTGGCTACAGCAGGATCCTCCCTGAAGCGATGTTTAATTTATCCCCCACATCCCCCGTGCCCAAGGCAGCCCGAGGCGGGAGCACCGCCACTCTGCCCCCTCCAACCGCATTAGCCCCGGGCCGATCTCGTCACCCCTGTCACCCATCGGTGACACTAACTCAACTTGCCTGCACTGTTGTAGGGGGCAGATGGACTGTCGGAGCCCGAGGGCATCTCTCTGAAACGCGTGGCTGTGGTGGAAGATTTCTTTGACATCATCTACTCGATGCATGTGGAAAGCTCGTCGGAGCCGGGCAAAGCACCCAAACATGCCGGGCAGAAGAAAACCTACCGAGCGGTGAGAGTCCCCCCGTGCCCCGGGCAGGGAGGGCACTGGAGCGGAGGGGCTGCGGGAGGGAGAGTCCCTGGGGAATGGGGATGACAGGGCAGGTAGGAGCAGAGCCACTGGCGGGGAGGCAGAGGCGAGGCAGAGCCCAGTGTGCCTGTGCGGGGAGGCGTGAGGAAGGAGGGGTTTAAAGGCAGAGCAGCTGTGCTCGGGCTGCAGCGGCAGCACAGCGCGGCTGCTGGGAGAGGAGAGAGCAAGGGAATCATACAAAGGCACTGTGCATGTCTGAAGGGGAAAAGGAAGAGAAATCCTCAGTATTAGCGATGGATGAGAGAATGTTTGTATGGTCCCTTGCATGCTCCGGGTCATCTGCCTCTCTGTCTCCTTCAGCCAGAGAGGAATGTCTGGTGTGGGCCTTGAAGGTCAGGAGCAGCAGAAAGGGGGACTGGGGCATGGCCGTGGCCTTCCCCTCCTCTCCAGCCCATCCTGGGTTTCCTCAGTTACAAAATGGAGGCAGGCACAGAGCTAAGTCTCATCTTGGCTCTATGGATGCCAAGAACCAGCTCTATCCACCCTGAAACACCACTCTAGTTAGGTCAGGAATAATTTAGCTTGAAGTGTGCTTCTCCAGGGAGCTTGCTGTTTCTCCTGACTCTGCACAGCCCTTCGATGCAAACATTTGGGCTCTCCTTTTACAAGAAGAGCTGAATTTACTGTCCAGAACCAAGCTACTCTCTTGAATCCCACAGCCCTAAGGACCAGGTCGCTTAGAGACAGGAGTGGCTTGCTGGCAGCTCATCTCTCTCGTGTATACAATGTCTCAGAGAGGTCTGTGCAGGCTGCCCTCGTCTCCGTGATGATGCCTGAGGTTCTGCACAGCTCAGCGTGCCGCCAGAGTCAGCAGAGGCTTGGAGTCTGTCCTGCTTGCCTATGTCTGTGCTCCATCCACGCTGTGGTACTGCCAGTGCTGGTGAGACAGCCCAGTGCCCTGCAGCCTCCCACATGTGGTGGGAGTCCCCAGGGAGCCGGGCTCTGCACACAGAGCTCGTGGCATCGCTCCCTGCCCTGGGCACTCGAGTCCTGCCCCTGCGGCAGAGCATGGGGCCAGGGACTGGGGCACACACTGACCCTCCCTGGCTGGGGGCAAGTGACCTTTCCACGGGCCAGGAGGGGCAGCCCCACCAGCATGACCACAATTCAAAAACTTTCTGCTCATTTCCCCAGCAGACCACTCCGACCCTCCCCTAATTCCTTCAATTCATCTCTCTGGAGGACTAATCTGTGCCCTGCACAGCCCCAGGGGAGCAGGCTGGATCCGTCTGTTTTCCCAGGCCTGCTCACAGCAGTCAGAGAGCTTCACGCTCCACCCCTCATCTCCCTCTTGAGCTGAGATCATCACATTAGCAGCGTGTATCCCCTCCTGACCTGGCAGGACGCTGCTGGCTGGGCTGCCCAGCCTCTCTCCTGCCCTCACTCCTGCCCTTGCTCCCCAGAGCGCCTTTGTAGCCTGAGCTGGAAGGTGAAATGGTGCAGAGCACGTGCCACGCCTGGCACGGGTGCACAAAGGGACGCTGCTGGGTGGCCGGTTGGGAGGCTCCAGGGTCCCCTGCCTCCTTCTCCCTGCTCCCTTTCCCCACCGCTTCTGATTAGAGACACTGGAGAGTTTGCCCTTGTCCATGACCTCCGGAAGGAGGCAATCAGAAAGGGAGTTTGGATGGGAGATAACTCATCAAGGAAGCTGTCTGCTCTGCAGAGCATCAAATCAGCTGAGAAATAACAACTGTATCACTAAAATTAGCTGAACATTTGCAGCAGAGACTGTGGGCTTGCTGGAGCAAAAGAGGCAGGGAGACGGCTGAGCCCGGCGGGCAGCACGCAGGGACGGTTCCCTGCCTGCGCCACCACACCACAGCTGCCACCAGCAATTTCCAGGCCCCTCATTTCAGCGTTTCTGCGGGAATCCCTTGTGCTTGTGCATCGATAAATATCGCACAGAGGCGAAGTCTGAGCTGCCATCCGCTCGGCCACAACAGAGCTCGCTGGGGCTGCAGCTAAACAGGAGGAGAATCCCACGAGGACCAGGCACTGCAGCCTCCATTTGAGCGCTGGGACAAGGTCCCCGCCTGAACTTTCCACCCATCTGGCATTCTGTGCGTGTGAAAGCCCGGGCTCTGCTGCCACGCAGTGGAGATGGATGCGGCTCCCTCCCACCGCAGCGGCCGGGCACGGCGCTGCCTTAGCCGTGATCCTGCAAAGCCTCTGCCCCTGCCCCGCTGCTCTGCTTCTCAAACAGCACCCCCTCAGGGTAGAAAAACGCTTGGAATTTAGGTATTTTTGTATTTAATGTAGATTTGTATAATTTAGGTATTACTTGTGAACTACATAAGGTAGGAGGACGATGCCCACTGGGCCAGAGGAGGGGGATCAGGACATCCTGGGCCGTCCTCCCAGCTCGGCCCCGTCACCAGCCCTCACCCACGAGGTGTCTGATTGCAGCCCCACTTCCCGTCCTGAGCCCCACTTCTGCCGGGCTCACAGCCCTGAGGACTGGCACAAACAATTGAATTTCTGTCTGCTTTATGACCCCACTTGTAAGTGCTGTGACCCCTGTGGGGGTCAGGGCCCCTGGTTTGGGAAGCGCTGTGCTCGGACAAGTCACTTAGACCAAACAGGATGGGTGATTAACCATAGGAACCAGCCCAAAGTAAGAGGTGGGCTCTCCACTTTTTAATGCCTTCCAATTAAGACCAGATGTCTTCCTGGATGATGTTTTAGGCAAACCACAGGCCACTGGGCTGCAGGAGAACCTGGGTGAAGTTTCATGACTTGTGCTACACGGGTCAGACTCCCAAGATTTGATGGTCTTTTACGGCCTTAAAGAAGTCTACATTATAATTTACTCATTCCTTCTCCAAATAACCTAGTCTTGATCTTTATAAATACCGTAAAATTACCGCTGGCAGGAATTAATTACAATAACAGGACTCTGGGATTGCCAGGCACCTTCTGTGGGTGCTTAGGTCTGGATCTAGTGTTTAATTTCAAGCATCCAAGTTTTAAATATTTATCCTTAGCTTTTCCTCATCTGTAAAATACATATCCCACAAAGGTTCAGGAGACTTAATTCATTACTGTTTGGAAAAATGTTTTCAATTCCCTAGATAAAATATGTCACAGAAGTGCAAAGTATTATTAACAGTAATTGATTGTCATTGTGGGAAAAAGTGACCTGCCCTTACAAAAGATTAATGGATTCTTCAGGTTACTGGTGTGATGGTAATTAACAATGCAAACAGAGCTGACGAGGCCTTACTTTCGCATTTGATTCTTACACATTCATAGCTTTGCTCTTCCCAGACTCCTAGGGGGAATGGGAAGGCATTTCTGGGAAGGTGTGGCTGTGCAGGGATACCAAAGGTCTGTTCATTGGTGCCTTTCTGGCACACCAGTTACCCTCCCAAAGTGTTCCCCCACCAACAGCTGCTCTGGAGGGAGGGATTTAGGACTGGACAGAACAGCGTGTGGCTACGAGCTGTGCCTGCGGTCCCCGCGCTCTGCCCCACTCTCCCTCTCCCAGGACATACAGCTGTCTGTTGTTTCCCCAGATTGCAGAGACCTATGCTTTCCTCCCGAGAGAGGCTGTGACCAGGTTCCTGATGAGTTGCACCGAGTGCCAGAAGAGGATGCATTTCAACTCCAACGGCCTGGAGCCCAAAGGTAAAGGCGAGTGACTTCTGCCAGCAGAGCTGACACTGCATTCTGCACCAGCACGGTGCCATCGACAGCTGCCAGATACTGCCCAGCCCAGGAGAAACATCTTAACCTAAGGGTTTTCCTAACCTGGGCTATTTTTCATCTTACGGCCAAGCTCAAAGAATTGCTTAAACCTGCTTCTTTCAGCTTAGGGAGCAGAAGCAGCCTGGCTTTCTTTCCAAGCTTCCCCAGTGCCGCCCAAAACGGGTCAGAAATACCACAGATATGGCTGCAGTCAGCCCATGATCATGTGTGGGTGGAAACTTCAATGCCTAAAAAAAATAACCTGAAGTTTTTCCCTGGAACTGGTAATATTGTATTGAAAGACATAGAATATGTCTGAATAGCTGAAATTTCTGATAAAGAAGCAATTTTCACTAATTAATGGATAAGCACGTGATCCTGAGTTTGATAATGGCAAGTGTTTGGCAGTCACAGTTACTCTGTGCCTGTGTACACACACAATTAGTGTGGCCACTGAGGTGGTTGACTCATTATAGTTCTTCCGTAGACAGACCCAATCTGCAGCTCCTTAGGTCTAAGAGAGAGCAGGAGTGGGAAGATGGGACCAGGTTCTCTTCCAGAGTAGCTGGTTAAATGTTTGTGTAGTTTTTTTCTGCATTACAAACTTGTTTTCATGATCAAGTGCAAAGAATCAAAGCAATGTTGGTTTCACCCATTAAAATTGCTTCTTTAAAAAAAACCCAAGCAAACTGCAGGGAGTTGGTCTGTTTCAAAAGTGGCAAGGCAAACTGGCTCATTTGGCAGCTCTTATCAAGAAGGGAAGCAGAATTTAAGAAACAAAAGGCCCCACAATAGGAAATTTCTAGTATTAAATAGTGATTGCCAACTGTTTACTGCTGGGAGCAGAGCTATGGACATCCCAGAGGTTTTGTGTTAAGTGGATTACATGCCATCTATGCAAAGGTAGTGACTGAAATGCTTTGCACTAATTATATTTTTTTAAAACTCTCAAAAACTCTCCCAAATAATTCCATGTGAGTTCTATTAGTTGAAGCTCCATTACCACAGCACTTCCCACTGTGCCAGCTAAAGGCCTGATCCCTCTTTCCAATTACATCAAGAAAAGTTTTGGCCTTTGGCCTTTCTGGGAGCAAACCTGACCTTCACACTGATTGCACTGCATCCATCACGGGTGACCTTCCAAGCTCTGCGGCTGCAGCAGCCAGCTCGGTGGATGGGAAGGGTGATGGGATGAGTCAGGCCACCAGGGATGTCACTTGTTGGCTTCACCCACACCAGAACACCTTCCTAAATGCCTGGCAGTAGCCGAGCTGCCAGTTCCAGAGCTTGGGATCCCGTTTCAGGAGGCAGCTGATGAAAAGGGTTGTTGTTCCTTCACAGATTCACAGATGGTTGGGTTTGGAAGGAACCTTAAAGTCCATCTCATTCCACCCCCCTGCCATGGGCAGGGACACCTTCCATTAGATCAGGTTGCTCAAAGCCCTGTCCAACCTAGTCTTCCTTCAGGGGCTTCCACCCACCCACTATCTTGCATCTCCTGTGCCTTTCCCAGCAACACACACCCATCCGAGTTCAGAGGCAGCTCAGGGAACACCTGGTTCTGGGTATCCCCCCCCAGTGTGGTCATAGCTGTGGGAACCATGATCAGGGCTGACATCCATCTCTCCTGAACAAATTTATAAATGAATATCAATTATTGATTATTTTCATAAAGCTTCTCCCCTTAGCAGTTCTCTTAAAAATAAATCAATCAGGAATACAAAGGATCCCACAGGTAAAAAGTCTTACTTAGCCTCCAGGAATGAAAGGACAGAAGTGCTTCTCTGCTTGAATAGCAGCTAAATAGTGACTAAGTACATGTGAAAATGCATAGAGCAGATTAGATAAGGTTACTTTTACTGGGGAAGGGTGTCTGATTTCACTAACACCTATTCAGGAATTTATCAGGAACAAATCACCTGAAAAAACCGCTGGGGTCATAGAAGAATTACTGAGGTGTATGCACATGCATACACACATACAAGCATATACAGGTAAAGTCTAACTCAGTAAGATGACAAAATTTGAGTCATTCCCATCTCTTCCTACTTCTCTTGTCTGTGAAACAAATCTGAACACATTTAATTTGTGATCACAAAAATCTCTAATTAAACATATCTGACATCAAACCCTGCAGGGCACCCACATCATTCATAAAAGCAAATTGTCTTGCTCGTGGGAAAGTTTGAACGTTGCTGGACTTCACTGGGATCTCTTTACAGTGTTATTAAATTAAGAGTAATTCCGGTGCAGTGATAAAAATGTGGAGCTAGGATCAAAACCATTTCTGCCTGTTCCATCTGTGTGTCCAACATGTGGGGCATGTGATAGAGATAACTGAAAAATGAGCTAAAGGATTCCAGCAGCTTCCTCTTGTGACATAGGATGTGAGGATTGTTCCCGTGGAGCCCCCCAGGCCTTTTAAAACAAAGGTTTTCTTTCTTTTCCAGATAACTTAGAAAAAGGAAAAAAAAAAAAAGTTTGGTTTCTTGGGCTCAAACCCTTATGTTCTGCAGTTGCACAAATTCCCAGTAAATTTGTGGCCTCTAATGGGATTGTTCCAAATTTACATCAGGATGGTTTCAGGCAGAATCTAAGCACTAAAAGATCACTTACCTCCCTCTTCCTCCCCATCCGAAGTTGCTGAGCTGCTCCTGTTCAGCTTCATTCATCTCTGCAGTGCTGAGCAGTGGAGTGGGGAATGGCAGGAGAGCAACTTATCATCCTCAGAGATCCGAAACACTCGTCTCATCCACGCCTGCGCTTCAGGAGAGAGCAGCTCGATCTGTGTTACTCTTAGCAAATGCTTTCCTAAACTCTTAGGGACTCAGCCAGCTGGGGAGGGTGGCAGGTTTTGTTCCTGTGAGCAGCTCCCCTTGCACTGGGATTTTAGCATCTTTTCATCACAGCACAGCATCCTTGCACAGCAGAATAAGGGTTTATTTTGGGTGTTTAATATATAGAGACATAGAAGTGCTCCTAACCTGTAGGTCAGAGCGTGACACAGACGACTGACATACAGCTATGAGAAAAGATGGAGGAATCAGTTTACAAGGTTCCTAAAAGCTTTGGACCTTCATATATGGGCACGTTGGTGGCTTGAGTGGCACTAGCCACCCTTCCCTGCACCCACAGGCAGGAATGCTCTATCTGCCCAGGAGTGGACTAGATGAATCTGGGAAAAAAGCATTGTATTTCCATGGACCCAGTCAATGTCTTGATAAAGAAGATTTGCAAAAACCTATGTGATGTTTAAGTCAATTACAGACAGTTTTGGGGTCAGGTAATTTCTTAATCAGACATGATAGATGTGGTGTTTCCAGACGTGTGGAGCATCTTCAGGTCTGCTGAGTTTCGACAGGATTTTTTGACACTCAGCATTTCTGAGAAGCAGGCCCATTAGAATTGGGTTGATGGCTTTTCTCAGATGCTGTAAAACATTTTGTGAAGGCTCTTTTTCAAGAGGCTCTGTCACATGTGCCTTTGAAACCAGTGACCCCAGAAAATGCAAGCCAGCCAGGGAGATTCAGAACCAGGAATGGAAACCTCCCACCATCAGTTCACCTTCAGCTCCTGGGAATCCTTCTTCCCCCATTGCTGCTTAAGCTCCCTGTCCAGTGGATACCACACATCCCTTCAGCATTTGCTGGAAGGCTGGATTAATTCTCCAAACTTGCATCTGCCTGTGCTGAGGGCAAAGAAATCTTGCTTGTAGCCATCAGCCATCCCTGTGGACAATGGCAGCTTTCCTCCTGGACAAATTCACTGCATGAGCCTGCAAATTCAGTGTTAGAACAGATCATTCCAGCAGCCTTCATGTTCTGTGTCCTGCAGGATCCACAGTGGTGATGGCAGAGCAGACAAATCTTTGAGAATTCAGAGAACTCACTGAGAATTTGCTTTGTGGGGGACTCTTGGCCTGGCCAGACAGAGCGATTTGCAGGAGCATCCAAACCTGGAGCCATCTCTAGAGCTCAATGTGATGCGGCCAGAGAAATCAACAGGAACAATTTAAATTAAAGATCTCTAAAATTAAGTTTGTGTTTTAATGAGGATGTTAAAAATAATCTTCATCACCAGATAGAGATACTTAATACGTTGCCTTAATGTTAACTCCTACCTGAGGGAATCCCAGCAAAATTGGCAAGACTTTGCAATGCTGAAGCAAGCTGCGAATAGATCCTTGTTCATCACCCCCTGCATAAATCCCATGTGCATGGAAGCGCTTCTGAGGCTTCAGCAAGACTCAGTTTCTTCTTCAAGTTTGGGGGACACTGAAAAATTATACATTATGTGTAGTTTTTTTCACAGGTGACTGCAATGCTTGTTTTTTTTTTTTTTTTTATTTTCCTCAGGCAACATCTGTTCTGTAATTATGTTCTTGGTGGGGTCATGTTCTTAGAGGAACCTTCTCTCAGCGGGTGGCGGCTCTTTCCAGGGATTTGAAGTCCTCCTGAATACCCGTGTGTAACAGTTATGAGAACATACTGCAGGTCCCTCATCTAAGTAAAGCTTTTCCTTTGTTCTTCAGAGAGCGAGCCGCCTTCCTCCTTGGTTTCTGGGATCATTGATTACAACATGCCCCTCACCTCGACCTACCTGAAGCAGATGAAGCTGCGGGTGATGAATTCACAGGAGCAGGTGAGTGACGCGCCGGGATCTGCCTGTGCCGAGGGGCTGAACGGAGCGATGGTGCCGGGCACGTTGATTCTGGGAGGATGTTTTTGGGAACGGCTGGTTTGTCCGAGCTGGTCGGGCTCTGACCGAGCACAGCGAGTGCTGGTGCATGGAAGTTGGGAGGCAGCGCATCCTGGATCTCCTGGCTCAGGAGAAGCAAACTGGGCTGCTTCAGAGTCGTGCCAGTGGAGAGAGGCAGAGATGGGGTTGATTAAGTTATTGCTTACAACAGTCTGCTTGTTCTTTAGACTTAGGGTTCCTCTAAGAAATTGTTTTAAAAATAAATATGGCAAGTGGTAATTTGTTTATCTTCCACTGATGTCTGTGAGCTTCAGCAGATGGGGTCTGAAGCCCAGACTTGGCTTTGGTTGCTCTGGGGCTCTCTTAAACTGCTCAGCAACTTGAGGGGGTTCAGCTGCAGCCGCTCCGCTCCCACGTCAAAGTGGGACACGACACCGTTGTTTGGTGACAGTATTAAGCCACTGGATTTTGCTTTGGGGATGTATGGGGCACCCTGCCACAGGATTATACCCAGGCTGTGCAATTTTCTGAAGTTCTGCAGCTGCAGAATTAGCTATGGGAACCTCTGTGCACCATGGAAACAGTCTATAAAAAGAAAAGTATGTTTTACTTGCTCCCCACAATCTGCACTGGAAGCCAGTGCTGGATTTTCTTTCCAGCACACTGAAACCTGAACCTGATTTCACAGATTGCTGCCAGTGGCAAGATGTGACAGCGTTTGCATGGTGCTGTGGTGGAAAACATTGCTCGGAGCCTGAGCACCCGATGGAGGCTTTTATCCAACAGCTTCCTAAAGGGATGTGGGTTAGAGCATCACTGCCAGGGTGTAAAGTGCCAAGTGTGGGTTTGCTGGCAGGATACTGAGCTCCTCCATCACTTCTATTGTGAAACCTTCTTGCTGGAGGACAAAATGGCATCTGGTGGGAAGCACTTCTGTGTCTCAGAGCTTTTTCCTTCGCACTTGTTTGACACTTGAGTGACTTTCAGGATTTGTTTCAGGTTTTGAAAGTTGAAAGGCTGATGTGCTGGGTTTTGTGCTCATGATGGATCCGGCAGTAGAACTGTGGACAGTTTGGCGGAGAGCTGGGCTGAACTGGACTGGGCTGAACTGGGCTGAGGACATGGAGTGTGTGCCCCTTTGTGCCATCTGATGGCTACTTTGGGACCACTTCTGGATAAATGGGCCAACATGTTCCAACCACCTTTGGGTTGTGCAGTGTTTGCTGGGTCTTGGTGCAGCTCCTGGCAGAGTGGCATGGTGTGGCAGATGCTGTAATCCTGTTCTTCACTGAGGTCAGGGACTCAGGGGCCTGAAAGCTGGCTGTGCTTTTCAGCATTTGGGGTGGTTGTTTAAAGTTAAGTTTGCTGCGTACAGAGGACTGAGTGGTTTGACTTGTCACCATTTGTGCATTTTCAACCAGTTCCTCTTGGCTCTGAAGCTGCTCAGGGGAAGTGTGCTACAAAGCTTCATTAAACTCCTGTACCCAATTTCTAAAGGTATAAAACTGGCCTTGCAGTTTGATCTTACTCCCAGGATAACAAACCACCCAGAAGCTGGCAGGTTTCAGTAGTGGATCTTGAGTTTTGGAGCTGCCTGCTTAGGGATGCTTGTTTTGAGAACTTTGGTTGGTAATTTAGAGTTTATACCCTGAATTTTGGTGCAGCAGTTTGCACTGGAACTGTCACTAGATCGATGTAACGTGCTGCTAACATGAATACTCCTGAAGCTTGCAGGGATTGGAATAGAAGCGTATGTCATGCGGGAACAAAAAGGGACCAGCTGAGGCAACCAGCAGTTGTTGGTTTAGATCATAAATCAAATGGTTTGATGTTATTCCCTGCCTCTAAAGTTTTCCTTCTCCTGTGCTCCTGCCTTTACATTGCAGCGCCGCTTTCAAAGCTTTTCAAGCCGTAGCAGCCAAGGGAAAAACCTGTTTGGAAGAAGTAAAATTTGCTGTTCACTGTGTTACTGAAACTGATTCCTGAGAGTAAAATAACAAAAGATCAGTCCTATTGCTCAGACTTCTGAAGCGTTAAAACTTTACATCATGACAAAAGTCTGGAGAGGATTCAGATGGTTGGACCTGCGGGGGAAAATCCAGCAGGATTTGAGTGCAGTACCTTCTGACATGGGACATCCCCAGCTTCCCCTGGGGAATCAATAGAATTATTTAGGTTGAAAAGATCTTCAAGATCATTGAGTCCAACTGTTCCCCCAGCACTGCCAAGCCCACCACTAAACCATGTCCTCAAGTGCCACATGTACATGGCTTAAATCCCTCCAGGGATGGTGGGCAGCCTGTTTCAGGGCTGGAGAACCCCTTTGGTGAAGAAATGTTTCCTAATTCAACCTAAACTTCCCCTGGTGCAACTTGAGTGAAAACAAGTGTCACACTCCTGAGACAGCTGTGGCTGGACCTGGAGCTGCTAATGCTGAGGCTACCTGAAGAAAATGTATGTAATAATGCCAATAACAGGGTTCAGTTCCCTCCACAAGCATTCACCTGCTAATTTTATTCTTCTTCATACTTTGCACTGGAAAGACAACAGTGCCATCCTTTTTTCCTGGAGGAACCTGGCAGTCTGTGTGGAGCATAGTCCGTGGAACAGAGTCTGTGTGACATGGGCTGCTGCTCTCCCTTCCCCAGGCTTAGGGTTAGGGTTGCACAGTTCAGCTGCTGCAGCTTTTGGAGTTCCAGGTGTTTGCCAACTGGACAGGCCCTCTAAAGACAGTAGAAATAATTCTGACTTCTACATAAATGCAAAACAGGCAGAAAATACAACCTGGTTTTAAAATTTGCACTACATAGATATCCCCTGCAAGGTTTTTATCTACCAGCATGTCCAAGCTTCTCTCGCTGAGCGCTGCCATCATGCTACTTTGCTGCCTTCCTCTCCCTAACATTTGATGGTGTTAATAGAAATAAATTAAGCAATGGACTCGTGTCTCCCTTGGCTTTGGCCAAAAGCAATTATTTGTATGCAGCAACACCAGGAGAAACTCGCTTCACTTGGGGTAACAATGAGTGAATTTATGCCAAAGTGGCCTTTTAACTTCATTATTCAGGGGGAAAAAAGAAGTGCATGTAAGTGTAATCTATTAGTGCTGCTAAGCACATCAGTATTAGGGCACCAGTGTCTCCAGAAGGAAGCACAGCCAGAAGAACCTTAAAGAAAGCATTTTTTCTCTGCTTAGGGACAAAAAACTGTCAGAAGAGAAGCTCTTTACGTGGTTGCTCACAAAGCGAAGAGTTCCCACAGAATATATTTCTATATATTTCTTGGAGTCAGAGCATCTGTTCTGGCATAGTGGAAAACAGCAGAGACCCGTGTTGCTTATATTTGGTTCAGTAGGACATGCAGGTTCTTCTGGGGTGGGAATCTTCCTTTATCCCCCTTTTTTTACCAGTTCTCACAAGTGTGAAAAAAATCAGGCCCCTTACCCTTTCCAGAGTGCTGCATTAGCCCCATTTCATGGTATCTACCAAGGCATTAAAGCATCTCTGAACTGCTGACCTTCCCAATCTAGCAGCAAAAACGAATGAAAAGAAGATATTTGATATTTATCTATAATGATCCTTCCACCTAATTTTCAAATGCTGAGTATTAGCATTTTTAAATGATCGGTTATTCTATTGCAGTCATTTTTCAGACAATCTTTTCTCTGTTACTCAACCTCAGCTTTGGATTTATTTTTTATGCTGCTCTTGGGCAGGGTTTCCACTGGTGATGGGAGGAATAGAAAGCACTGAAATGCCAGGCTCTCTCTCTCTGCTCCGGAGTTGTTGCTGCTACCTTGGCAGAAACAGTCCAGGGCCCAGTAACCAGGTTTAAATGATACAGAAACGTTTTCAAAGATTGCTTCAGTGGCTGCTGGCAGAAGGTCATGCAATCAGTGAATGGCAGGAGCTGCTCTTGGATGGGAAATAAGAAGAGTGTTTTTCTTGTTGCTATGGCTTTGCTGCACTGACTTGTAAGTGTTTGAGAGGGACAGAGCCTTGTCCTGCACCATCACACATTCCATCCATCCAGTAATTTCCCTGTAAGCCTGGAGTGTGTGATGGTGTGTGGATGTGAGGTGGTTTTCAGAACACTATTTCAAGCAATATTTTAGCTCAGAAAGGTGGATAATCCTGGAAAGGGGGCTCAGGGGTTTAAATCCTGCCGATGTACATGGAATTGGTCTTGTCTGGTGCTGGTGAGGATCAAGCCTCTGCAGGATTCGAGAGCTCACGGAGCCTCGTGACCAGAGGCTGGTTGGAAATGTGAATTCCTCCTCCTTCCACTCTCCTTTTTCCCTGGTCTACCCCTTACTGTGCTTGCTCACTTCAGTGTCTCAGAGGCTCTGAGAGCAGCTAAGATGCAACCTTCCCCTGGCAGCTCACTTGCTTCCTTCTGCTTTGGAGCCATCTCCAGCCAGTCCTGGGGGTGCAGAAGGCAGGGAGGGGAGCCTGCAGCCGCAGAGGAGGGCACACTGGGTTTTTATCTTCAGTCTGTAAGTTCAGTAGTGAGAATTGCAGACATCTCATTTCACACAGTCCAGAGACCAGGAGCAAATTTGGCAGGGCTGGCAGCTGCTGGGCGAGCCCTGGGACCTGGATTTAGCTGTCTGAGTGTTTGATGAAGGCATCCTGAAGAAACGCTGTGTGTATTCACAGAGGTGAGGAAGGCAGAAGCAGGCAGTACTTGGAAGGAAGTGGGATGATGCGTTTGCATCACATGAGGATGATAAGGTACTTCCCAGTCCATTAAAGAGGGTGTTAAACATCTCTGGGAATAAATACCTCTAGATCAACTTGACGAGGTAGCTCTCATTCAAAAGGCTTTGTCTTGGTTTGAGAAGATCTTTGTTTCCTGCTGCTAATTTTTAAGTCGTTTTTGAGCACTAGAGAAGTTCTCTAAACGCTCCCTTAGGCTCAAGAGGGACCACTGGCCGTAGGCAACAAGGACACTCCGAATTAGAAACAGATTTCCTCGCTGCTCGGCAGCACAGCCCTCTAGTGGGGACAGCGCTTCTGCCGCCAGGAGCCGGGAAACTTCGGATCTGCTCCTAACGACAGAGTTAGTCCAGGCAAAGCCAGGCCCAGCTGTCACACCGGCGTTCTTTACTGGCAAAGATGCTTTAGCAAAACTTTCATCCTTGGCCTAACGGCTCATGAGATGCAGGATGTCAGATGACCAATCCATTTAGCCTGGTTTCACCCTGGTGTGAATGGGTCGCTTTCAGTGAAGGGCAACCCATTTTTGTTACTGGGAATTAACTCTGACGTTCCCAGCTAGTGAAAACTTGGGAGCTTTTATTTCCCGCTGTGTGGATCTGTCGGTACTTTTCCCAGTGTGCCAGGTGAGCTCTGTGTTTGTTCAGTGTGACGTTTGCTGCGAGCAAACAGTGTGAGACCGACGTGGGCTGGCTGGGGTCGGTCCTGCCACTGCAGCTCTTGGCTTCAAGGGAGAAGTGATGCCAGGGCTCGGACTTGTTGCTGTTTTGGGGCTCATCGTGCTATTTTCTATAAGGAAGGAGGTGGCATTGCCTGTTCACAGTGGTGCTGGGGACAGTTCACCCCCCTGAAATACTCAGGTGTGTTTAGTTGCTGCGTGTGACAGCTCCAGTCCGTTCTCCTGCACCGCTGGTCCCTTCCCCACTCTCTCTTCACTTCCCTGTGGTGTTGTGCAGCTCTGCTAAGGTCCTGCAGAAGTGGCTGGGGGACGTTTAGAAGTTTCTCTGGCTCTTGGTGGAGCTGTGGTTGTCATGCAGGTCCACCCACGGGGAATTGGGACTGATCACTGTCCACCACACACACCTATCCTGGTGCCTGTTAGCTGGTCTCAGAAGCCTGCTAGAGCCAAGCTGCATGAGCCTGTGTCTGGGAACACTGACTAAGTGGGGCCAGAAGCCACACTACCTCTCTTTAATTCCTCATTTCTTCCCAGTACATTTGCTGTTTGGTAAGGAGAGCTGCTGCCCATTCCCTTGTGTGTTAACCAGTATCAAAGGCAGCTGTTCTCAGTAGAACTGGAAACAAGGTTTTGGTTCAGGGCCTGTAAAGTGGGGCTGGGAAACATTCCCAGGGGAAAAAGTAAAGATGTCAACCTCAGAGTGATGAAAATGCTATTGCAACATCCATGGAGTAGTCTCATGGATCCAGTTGGATCTGTCCTGTTCCAGTGGAAAGCTGTGCATGGTGGGCTGTTCTGCATCATCTCAAAGCTCAGATGCTGACGTGCTGTACATTGACTTTGATCAAGTCACACAAATGGCTGTTTCTTAATTGCCTTCTCCCTTTAAAAAGGGGATAATACCTTAGAGAGACTTCTGAGGTCTTGCTCACTAATAAAGCTCTTCAAGAGCTTGGATGGCAACTACTTTGAGAGCGCAAACTGTTATTAATGATTTCCGTTATTACAGAAGATGAAGCTGTGTGGTTCAGCTTTTTAACCTTGAATTGTGTGTTTGCTTTTGTTTCTGCTGCTGCTCAACCTGCACGGGCAGGTTTGCACCTTGTCTGCTTGCACAGACCCCTCAGACCCTCACCAGGAGCTGTGTGTGTGCAGAAGGAGCTGAGGAGTCAGTTTTACTCACAAGGATGGATTCTGAATCACGTGGAATGGCTTGAGAATGGCCAGAAATGGGTTTAGTGGGGGTTCTGTTTGTGGTTACTCAATTCTGATTTGGGCGGCCAAGAGATAAGCTGTGAGGGTCATCCTCACTGAATAGAGCAGTGCAGACATCGCTACCGGGGCTGTGGATTTGGGCTGTGGAAAGGAATGTTAGGGGATATTTCACCGTCAGGGACCTGTCCCTTCAAACACCCATTTGTACTCCAGAAGAAGAAAATTCTATCCACAGAAACAACTCCTTTCCTGCTCCTGTATTTGGCAGTGACTGGTGTACCCTGTGAAGTATGGCACTGTATTTCCTTTCCTTCTCTTGGTCTCGGCTCCTGGGAGAAAAAAAACCATTTTATTCATACCCATGCCAGATGCTAACTACTGCTGCTTCTAAGGAAGGAGTGACCAGGATGAAGTGGGAATACAGCTCTCAACCCACAAGGAACCTGATCTGTAATGAAGTTTCCCAAATCTTTACCCTCCTTTTTTTTCCCTGACTCTGCTCTGGATGGCAGATAAGGTGCAGTGTGGATAAAAGCTGTGTCTGCCCCTCATGCCATGCCCTCCTTCAGTCTCTCCTGCCCGTTTCCTTCCTGGCCTTGCCCCTGAGAGATTTGCATTTCACTGCTTATTCCTCAGCAGGGTTTGATAGTCACGGAGGACCCAATGCAGGAGGTCCCGTTTGTTATTTAACCTAGTTTTCAGAGGCACAAGAACATCAAGTGACTCGCACAAGGTCGTCCCATGAGTCAGTGACTCCTCTGGCATGATGGCCAGAGCCTGCAGTCCCTGCTCCCACCACTAGATCCCTGTGCCCACAGTCCACGGCACCACAACTATTCAATTAAGCTCCTGCAGCGCCTTAAATGTCGTTTATTCCTGGATTTGACAGCAGCCCTGGTTTTCTTGTGGAGCCTTGCCTTAGGAAATGACAACAGATGAGGTCAGGTCATCGTTAGCGATGCCCTTGGAAGCATCACTGCGTGGTGCTCGGGCAGGCTCTGTGGTGTGGATGCTGTCACAGCTGGGACATGGCTCTTCCCAGGACCTGCAGCTCAGCTCTGGTGGCATCCAGCAGGACCCTGCTGGACCAACACAGTCGGACAGGGAGCCCCAGGCTCTCTGCATGGGCAGATCTGTGTCCATGTGAAGGGACTGGCAGGTACCAGAGGTAATGAACACATTGTGAGGAGAGAGGGAAGGAAGCGACTTATAAATAATATATTTGATGTATATTATATATATGATATAGTAACAGCAGCACTGGTTTGTTACAGTGTGTGTTTTTTTAATGTGTAATCTCGTAAGGCACTTATCCCTGTTCCTGACAACTCGATAAATGATTATTACCAATTCTATATCTAATTGCCAGTTATTTCCCCCTAGACAATTTGAATCTGAAAAATACCCACTAGAAAGGCGCTTGGTGGGCAGTTTCCCAGAGCTTCCCTGGCTGTTTCTGGAGGCAACCCCTCTTCCGCTGGTGAGCCCCACTTCTGCCAGCGTTGTGACCCCGCGCACTGGCACAAACAATTGCATTTCTGTCGGGCCCATGACCCCACTTGTAACGACGGTGACCCCCCTTGGGGTCAGGACCCCTCTCCTGCATGGGGAACAGCTCCTGCTCAGCAGCTCTTGCTGAATGGCTCTTCCTCCCTCGCTCCCTGTATGGACCCGGCTGTTCCACACTAAGTTTGCCGATGTGAAATTTAGGTTAATCCATTTCCAAAGTGGATTAAGCTAACCCACACAAAGGCACTTAGTATAAAATAAGAGTGTCCACATGGTGAGGCAGCACAGAATAGTGACTGTGCTTCAAACTCACATCCTGGCCGGTTTGTGTCCTCTGCAAGCTCACCAAAAGGAGGGGCAGGCACTTCGGTCCCAGGGGATGTGCTCTCCCAAATGGCTTTAAGCTGGTCTAGCTTGAAGCCAAAGGAAGTGCAAGGAGTAAACAAAGCCCAGCAGTGGGAAGGGGTTAAAGCCCGATCCGCTGAGGTTCTCAGCAAGGCTCCTGTTCACCTTAAATGGTCAGGATTTTATTTTAGCTTCAGGGAGGAGCAGCAGCCATGGAGCTGGAAGGGAGCACGAGAAGCCCTGTGGCTGGGGTCTCACAGCCCGCTGCCCTCCCATCCATCCGCTTCCTGCCAAAGGCCCCCAGGGCTCCGCTCTGCCTTTCAGCCCCTGGCTCCATGATCAGCCTGGAGGAGATGGAAATGTAGTACTGAGTGATGCCCATTTTCACCTCTGGCCTCAGATCTTCCTGAGCCACCCTCTTCCCTTGCACGCTTCTCTGGCAGTGAGCTGATTAACGCTGGAACAGATAACATCATAATTGGACATCCACACTAACAACCCAAACCTGGCAGTTCCCATCCTGGCTCTGGCACCATTTCTGGCACCGGCCTACTGCAGGCTCCACACCGAACCGCTACACTTGGTTTATTTCATAAACCTTTTCCTTTGTACCATTAAATAGTGAAACATGAGGTGGGCTGGGGAGGGAGATGCTGCAGTGTTGGCACCCATCACTGCGATGGGGATCACCATCCCATCATGGAGATCCCAAACTAGGACAGAGGTCATTGACCCACTACCCTCGGAGCCCAGCCTGGGAGTGGGTTCCGGCCTGGGGGATGCTGCGACCCTGAGCGCTGCCCTGCCAGAGCTCGGGCGCAGCATCCCCATCCTCCCGGGGATCTGGCAGCCGGTGCCCTGCCCAGGGCTGTGCTGGGCAAGCCGCTGGTTTCCCAACAGCCCTGCTTCAGCGTTCCGAGGCTGCGGCGGTGGGTGATGGTGCTGCCGGCACACGGGGTCCTTCTGCTCCCGCGGAGCGAAGGAGAATCATCGGGAACAAAAGGATTCGGCACCGCGGCACCCACCGCGCGGGGAAGGGGCTGCGGAACCCACCGCACCCGGGGCTCGCTGCAGGGGCCCCGCACTTGCACCCGCGCACGGGCGGACCCAGGGACGGAGCTCCCGGGGCCGCACCGAGCCGGCAGGCAGAGGGTCCCCGGGCCGGGCCGTGACGGGCGGCAGCCCCCGGTGCCGTGCCGAG
>VXBT01000735.1:198301-222940 GCA_013400235.1 Oriolus oriolus
AGCTCCCCCCCCCCACCCTGCTCCATCCCGTGCTGTGGGAGGTTGTTCTCCAGGAAGAAGAGCTTTGGTGAAGAGACATTGTCTAGCAATTACAGCCTTGCAGTCCGGAGGGCTTGATTGGGTTCCTGGATCTGCCAGCGACTCGCTGTGTTCTTGGACCAGCCAGGGTGGCTGTCAGTACCCGGGGTTTCCAGCTCTGTAATAGGAGGAGTAGTTTTCTAACTCGGAGTGAAGTTGGGAAGCTCAGCGGATGCTTGCAGGCACAGTGCTTGAAGATCGTGAATGGAAAGTGGGACAGAAATGTGGAGTGTGAGCCCTGCACATGTGAGTGTCTGCCTCTGCTGGGTAGAAAGTATTGGCTGTGAATGTCTGTAGAGCAGCTGTGAATGTTGGACTGTAGATAAGGAGAGAAGCAAGGATTTTGTTTTCCAAACCCTGGGGAGTGCCGGGAGCCCTGCTCCCTTGTTTGGGTGTGCCCTGCGAGTGCAGCAGCAGGATCCGACTTCCCCTTGCAGAGAGGAGCTCTGCTGCCTGACCCTTGATCGCTCAGTCCCTTGAACACTGGAAACAAAGCGATGGGACTTTACTGCGGGGTGAGGAGATCTCTCCGGAGAGCTGGGAAAGGCAGGAAGGAGGAGGGCGGCAGCAGCAGTGCTGGGGTTCAGAGTTTGGCTCTGGGCTGGCTGCTTGGGGTGCCACTGGCACTTCCATCTGTGCCACGAGTGGTGTGGAACTGGGGAAAAGGCAGCAGGTCCTGAGACAGGCACTGGTAATGGATTGCATTCTGTTTTCTAATGAAAGTTTCATTTGAAGTTTGTTTACAGGAAAGAAGAAATTAGCAGAGAGAATTCTCCTGAGAACCCAGAGAGGAAAAAGAATGAGCTGCCTGACTTGCAAGCCAAAAGAGGGTGGAAGGGTAGATTAGATTTACCGTATTGCTCCGAGTCGTGGCTGTTGCTGCTGTTGAGAAACGCTTCCTTGTTTGGCTGAACGGGGAGCCCACTGCAAGGCTCAGCCTTCAGCCAGGGTACTGGCATCCAGGGAGATTCAGAACTCCCACCCAGCCAGAAATTTTGATCCTGGTCTGGTGTCCTGTGCTTTGAGGCTGGATTTGTGCTGTGCTGCTGTCGCTCTGCTCCTGGGCTGTGGCTGGGCAGCTGGTGCTCTGGACGCTGCTGCTGGGGCCTCCTGTCCCTGGGATTGTCCCTGGTATGAGGAGGCAGTGCCAGCAGTTCACGGGCAGCGCTTGGAGGTCACAATGCTCAGCCTTTGGTCTCCGAGGAGTGTCCCGAGGTGGGAGGTTGCTGGTGGCCTCTGGTGTCCCAACAAGCAGTGAGGAATGCAGCCAAGGGCTAGTGCAGGATGCCAGAGCTGGAGTGATGGGGATGGCCACAGCCACACTTAAGGCTGGGGCTTTTCTCTTTCTTTACTAAAGAAGCACAAAGATGTAAGGAGTTCCTGGGACACTGTGGTGTGGACAGAGCCGGGTGGCTGCCCAGACCCAGCAGGCAGTGGATGCTCTCTCCCCTGTTCCCACTGCCAGGAAGGGTTCTCCTGCTGCCACCTGTGTGTTTGGCTTTGCATTCCCTTTGGGGTGGGCTGTACAGTGGGAGCTGTGAGATGCCAGGAAGTTCGTTCTGTTGGCATTTTGGCCACGGGTATCAATTCTGGAGAGCAGAAAGCTCTGGCTGGAAAGCGGGGGGTGACTTCTGCTGGTGGCTGAATCCTGGACTGGTGAACGTGTGACAGCCTTGTTTAACTTGAGTCATTTATAGCTTATCAGTTTCTGGTTTGATAGCCAGAGTATTTCTAATAATAGGCGAATGTTATTGCGCCTCGAGAGAATTGTACACATTTATAAAGCACTTTACATCGCATGTGCATGCGAGGCATCCTTCGTGTCACTGCTTCTCCCCCACGCGTGAGCACACGGCGAACACGATGCCTCCCAGGTTGTGGTTTGGGTGCTGAGGCTGGATGTCCTCTGCAGCTGAGCCTGAGCAACCTGAAAACATCGTGGGTTGCTCCCAGGGCTCCTCCTCCTCACTGGACAGGTGAGAGACTGTGGGCAGCAAGGACCTTGGCATTTGCATTTGTCTCTTAAGCCTGACAGTAATCTTGAGTAAGCCTTGTGAAGAAGGCCAGATATTAGGGTGGCTGCCTCCCTGCAAATGCTTACAATAAAGAGACTATTTATAGTTTGCAAGAGGGAGACCTTTGCAGTTCTGTTCCTGTACGTACAAGATGGAGTTTCTGGAGAGGCAGGATTGCTTTGTGGCTGGTGTGGCAGTGGAGCTGTACTGAGCCAGGGATGCCATGCCTGTTCCTACCTTCTGCCCTCCTGCTTGGCTCCACCTGGGCACAGGGGGGCTGCACGGGGACACCTGGCGGGTCTGGGGTCATGGTATCCCCGTGGGGGACATGCATGGGGCTGCTGAGCCCTGTCCGTCTGTCCATCAGTCCGTCCCTTGGTGCGTGCAGGGTTTCACAAGCCGTAAATTCCAGGAAACTCCCCGGGAGGCACATGGAGGGAGCGGGCGGGGGGCGGCGCGAGCCCTGAGCCAGCAGATGTGTCTGCAGGGACGAAGAGCTGGGAGGAAAAGCACAAACCTGTCTTTAAAGACATTTGTTTGTTCACAATAAAAACTATCAGCCAGCGGCAGCCAGACAGGGCTGTTTTTATGAGGCGCAGGAGTAGGTTGGAGGGGTGCTGCCAATTACTGCTTACACGGAAAGGGAGCGGGGATTGTATTTTATCTCAGGACCAGGGGGAGGGAAAAAAAAATAGGAGCAGAGAGGTTTACAAGCCTTTGAAATGTTTCAATCAAAGGAAAGCAGAGTTGAAAGCGGTTCTGGAAACATTTTCGGTGTTCCCCTGTACCCCAGGGCTGTCGGTGCCCCTGGCTTTGGGAGGGGAGCAGGGAGAGGAGGGCACATAAAGGGATCACCAGCAGGACCGTGTCCATACAGGAACACGTATCTGCTTCCTCTCAAGCTTTGCGTTGGGAGAGTTCAGCCTGGGGAGGTCCCGCAGCCCCTCCTCTCATTCAGGATCTCAGTGCTGCCTTTATGATGATGGTTTTGAAATCCTGTGGCTGACCTTTCCGGCGCTGGAAGCGATCCAAGGGCTGTGTCTCAAAGTACTGTAAAGGTTAGTGAGAAGGGAGAGAGGGAGAGAGAAAATGTCCTTTTAGCTGCAGAAGTGGGAGAGAGGAATGTCATCTATGCCATCGTCGGGGAGCAGGCATCTGGCTGGGGTCCCTGGCCTGAGCTGGGATGTCCCTGCCTCACTGGGGACCTCACTCCCTCAGCCCCTTCCCAAGGTGTGTGCTGTCATTTTTGATCAGGGTACAGAGGCAATATCCCTCTGCAGAGGCTCTGGAGGAGCCTCCTCTGTAGCATCAGGCAGTGCAGATCTTTGGGGATCCATACCTGTGTCCAGATATGCCCCAGAAGCTGCTCCTGCTGCTGCCAGTCCTCTGGTGATTCCTTGTGTCGCAGATGATTTGATCTCAGAAAAGTCCAAGTTGTTTTATGGAGCTGTTTCTCGCCTGTCCTCAGCTCCCCCACGCCGCTGCCTCGCCAGGAGCACTCTGGGGTGGATGGAGATTAAAGGGTAAACTCCAGGGCTCAGCCATCCGCTCCTACAGGATGTGAGCTCTTTCTAATTGTCCTCAATTAGAGACAGTGCCATTGCTCAGGCAAGTCTTCAGGCAGGAAGCAAAGCCCTGGTCCCCACTGGGGCGGCCACCTCGCCCTGCACGGGGAAGGGCTGCTCGCCGTGGCCTTGGGAAGCCCAAGGGGCCAGCAAGGCTTCTCAGGGCGGGGGACAGGAGCTGCCCACGCAATTGTTTTTAGGAAGGAGTGTGGTGAGGAGATGTTAAAGCCAGAGAAAGGAGGAAAGGAAATAGCTCCGTGAGTTAACTCTTTCCTGCTTGCCTCCAGGATGAGACGTCGGTGAGCAGCGAGGACTTTGATATGAATGACTCCACATGGATCTCAGCTGACCAGCACCTGAACTCCAGCCTGAGCCCCAGCCAGGACGAGAGCATGCGCAGCCCACAGAACCTGCACGGCCATGAGGACGGTGAGTGCCCCGGCGGGCGGGAAGAGCCCCACGCCTCTGCCACAGGATGTTTTTGTGGCTTATTAAACATTAACCAGTCCTTTCTGATCAGGTGTCCCACCTGTGGGATGGATTTCATATCAACTCAGCACCAGCTTCCAGTCCTTCCCATTTAGCCTCTAGGTTGCTGCTCCGCCGGGGCCCTGTCCAGCTCTTGGCTGATGGTCCTTGTGCCTGGAGCTGTCTCCCAGCTCCTCCAGAGAGAGGTCACTAAATCCCCTTCCAAGGGGGGGACTTAGTTCCCCAGGTTCTCTTCCCACGTGTTGAGGAGAGCACTGTTAGTTCTGAACGCAGGGAGGATGCCGAGGCTTTGCAGCACAATCACAGCTTTCTGTGCTGGGAAAGCTGCACCTTTGACAGGTCTTGCATCCCTCGGGCAGGAAATTGTGAATAATCTGCAGCAGCCACAGCTATGTTGTGCGGGGTGAACGTGGGTGTCTCCTCCCTCGGGGCAGGCGGTTGGAAGGGCTGAAAGCAGCACGCGTGGGCTGGGTGGGAGGAAGAGTTTTGTGAAGAGAGGTGGCGTGTTGCGTCTGTGAAACATGCAAGTTTAAAATAAAAGAGCAAGTAAATAAGTGGTAGAAGTACGAGTTCGGGTCAGAGTTCGTCGCTGTGATGCTTGGGAGGATTTGGTGGTTGGACTGTTACCGGCTTTTGCTCAAGAGTTTGAATCCCTCATTGTCCCAGCCTGGCTGCTGCTGGCAGTGCAGGAAGGAGCAGAGGAATTTGAGGAACAACTCAGGCTGGGCTGGTCCTGCTTTAAGAAACGGGACTGGAAAACCACCCCCAAGGAAAGAAAAGGCTTTTGTGCTGGCAGGTCTCCCTGGAGTGGCTTTTAGCTGGCGGTGTGGCCAGTGGCAGGGATGGTAGAGACAGCAAGGGCAACAGGGACACTGCTCTCTTCAGTCCCAGTGTCAGCAGGGACACTGCTCTCTTCAGTCCCAGTGTCAGCAGGGACACTGCTCTCTTCAGTCCCAGTGTCAGCAGGGACACTGCTCTCTTCAGTCCAGTAGCTTGTGGCGCTTCAGTTTCCATTGCAAATCTGCAATTTTGGGAAACTGCTGGTTTTCCCTAGCCAGCCCCAGCCCCGGAGCCAGGCAGCCTTGGTGAGGATGTGAAACCTGCCTGCGCAGCACCGCATCCCAGTGGTGGGATGGGCACGGGCACTTCTGCTTGCCCAGGGCCCCAGCGGGGCTGTGTCTCAGCAGGAGGAAGAGTGTTTTGGTGGTGACACAGTTGCTCCCATAGAAGCTTTTGGCTCTTTGGGACTAGGCTGCAGCCTCTACCCCAACAAGCCCGGCCTCTCATCCCTGCGGCCTGACCGGGTCTCTTTGTACCCCTTGAACTTTGCCATTCTCTCATTGGGACATTTCAGGCTTGTGACTTATCCCTCACCACTGAATTCCCAAGTCTCATTTGCAATCTAGAATGACACAGTTTTGATCCCTTCGCTGAACACTATTATTCAACAGGACGGTAATTTAATAAGGGACTCACTTATTTAGGCAAATCAAGATGTTCTCACTAAATCTAAATCCTCTCTCTCTCTGCACCCTCTTAGGAATTGCTTCCAATTTTTCATGCCCTGTGGTTTTCCTTCAGAAGCAGGTGTCCTCCTTGGGGCTCTTCTTGGCTCCTTTAATTTCTTTTGTAAGGTTTGGTGATGAGAAATAAAGCAGAAATAGTCCCATAGGAATTCAAGTGTCCCTGGCGTCAGCATCGGCTGAATTGGGTAGACTTTGGTGGATCAGAAGTGATGGTGTCAAAAAAATAAGCAAGCCAAGCCCAGGGTGACAAATGAGACCCATACAGAAAAAGCCAGGAATTGCGATTTTCACCAGGCTGTCACACTTCAGAAGCATTTTATGGACTGAGATTTTGTGCCTGTGGTGAATGTCCGTGATCTGTATCAGAGCTCTAAATACAGACTGATGCTACCTTGTGTCAGTCCCTCTGCCAGACCAATGCTCCCACCCAGGAATGGAGCACACACGAGGAAGGGAAGAAGGACAGTGGGGCAACCCAGGAAGGCAGTGGGTGGTTAAAGGAGAGGAACATGGAGCAGAGAAGGAGCATGGAGCAGAGGCGCATGTTGTGAGAGGAAAAGCAGATTACTGCTGTGGGGAAGGGAACGTGCACGATCAAAGTGTCAGCCGCTCTTCAGTTTCCTCTCCTCTCGGCCTATGAAAACTCCTTTTTTTTTTGGGAACAAATAGTTTTCCAGGTTCACACGAGCTTGGTAAGGCTGTGCAAAAAATGCCCACATGAGCTGTGGGGCCTCCTTGGAGCCCAGCTGGCCAAGCTGCCAGCGCAGTGTCCTTGCACTGGGGCAGCCCATGTACTCCCAAGCTGGAAGTTTGTCCACCTCTCTGGTGCTCAGTTGTCCCCAGTGCCCTGCAGAGCTCCAGCCAGTGCTGCAGTGAGCCCCACACATCCCCTGCAGCCAGGCTGGGCTCACCTCCGGGCATCCTGGCGCTGCAGAGGGATCTGGTTGCACACCACGTCCTTCAGTTGGGAGCTTGTTCAGGACTGGATACTCTCCGCCTTCAGGAAAACCGTTTGAGTTACTAAATTGGTCCTGCCTGCTGCTGTTTGACAGGTGTGATGCTTGGAGTGTGTCTTCAGTGAAAGGCTTGCTAAAGTATAAAGTTTTAATGAAGAATTGCCTAGTAGGAGAGCAGTATCGTCTGACACACTTGTTAAAAATGTCTTGTTTAAAGGACCAAAGCACCAGCTCCAGGTCTTTTCAAGGCCTGGGAGTGGCAAGTGTTCTCCTGTGGCACAGAGCAGAGTGGTTTAAAATCCAGAGAGGCGGGAAAGCAGGGAATTGTCATCCCATGCTTTGATAAACAGATACCTGCTAAATCTTCAGAGCCCTAAAAAGCAGCTGGGACGAAAGCCAATACCTTCTTTGTCCTCGGTGCCCAGAAGCCTCAGCCCAGTACAGCCGTGCTACAGCCAGTGTCAGCCCTGGAGCTGCAGGGAGAGCAAAATACACCTGAAGACTTTGGTGGGTCATGGACAGAGCAGGCACTGCCAGGAGAGCCGGGGTTGCTGCTAGGTCGATGGGCATGCGGTGGGACATGGGACGCGCCGGCCAGCCCTGAGCAGCAACACTGGGCACACACACACTTGTTCCTTCCATTTTCCTTTGTTAGTCATCCTGCGGGCCCCAGCACGGAAAACGTGAAGCTCCCAGCAACATCCCTTCCCAGTCGGATGTTGCTCACAGCGTACGTGCCCGCAGGAAGCCGCCGGCTGCCCAAAGCGACAGCAAGATCAACACAAACTCTGCTGCTGAAGCGGAGCTATTGTGCCGGACATCCTGGAGGGACACATCTGTGAGAGCCAGCACACGTCAGGAGCAAAGGGACCCTGAATGCTGCACCATCTCCATTCCTGAAGGCACCCCATGTCCAGTCCTAGCTGAGTCCCAGGCCCTGGCGCTGTGTTGCTGTGGCAATTTGAGCTGGACTCTGTCCATCTTCAGAGCCTGTCTGCTTCCACAGGCGAGCACTGCACTACAAACCTCCCGGTTTGGTCTGGTGTGTGGGGTTGAGTGGGGTATCCCACCACAGGGGTGCTGGCGTATTCCACCCCAGGCCTGCTGTGACTTGCTGGCGAGTGCAGTGCCCTTGAAAGTAAAGCAGGAGTCAGACCCCAGACCTCAGTGTGTGACATGGCAAAGTGCTTGAACTCACATAGAAGAGCCTCTGTCTTGCCCACCAATAGGATCCGCCTTGCCTTGTCCCTGGCTGTACATCCTGGCTCAGCCCACGGGCAGGGCTTGCTGCTCCCCAGCCTCCTTTGAAGAGCAGGGAAAACTCCCGGGTGTATGGTGTGCTTGCCCTGTATGGGGGACATGGGGTTGCTTCATGGCACCATGTTGGACTGATCCCCTTCCGCTGAGATCCCCACGTGCCGTCCTCGCTTGACTGGCAGTGTCCCTGCTGAGTCTGTTCTGCCCAGAGCAGCAGTGGCTAATCCAGACCTTGGAGAAAGGACTTTCTTAACCTACTTAACTGTGAAGGCACATGCTTCTTGGGGGCATCCCTTGGGGCAGCTGGCTGGGGAGGCTTCGAGGTGTTGGGGACATTCCTCAGGAATGCTACAAGGAGGGACCTCAAGGACATGTGGGCAAGCATTATTTCCAGTGGGGCTTGTAAGGCCTGTCACTCCTGGACATCTTTCCCTGGGATGTCAGGGGCAGCACAGAGCTGTCCCCAGCGCAGCAGTCTCTCTGCTGGTATGGTGTGTGTCCCACAGCTCGGGGTCACACTGCTGGCACTTGATGAGATGCCCACAATGTGCTGCACACCACCAGCTCCCCTGAACTACCAGCCTAGCAGAGCTTTCTGAGGAGGAGCAGCCTCTTGCCAAGTGCTGACTAAAAGCCAGGCTCCGTCCTCAAGTGATGTCCCACTCCACAGCTGCACCTCTGACAGCTGGCACCCGACTGTGGGGCATTGGTGCCCATTTCGCTGTGCCCTCACAGGGTCACTGCTGCAGCATTGGGTGTCACACAGCTCCCAGGGCTTTCCTCAGCTGGCCCAGCCCTGCTCCAGGTGAACACAAACACCCTTTGTAAGCCACAGGCAGAGCCCAGCAGACTCTGGGCAGCTGTCTGATGGCTGGCTAGTGCAGGAGGTGGCCTGTGAGCCCCGAGACACTTGCTTAGCCCAGGCTGCAAAATCCTCACTGTTCTCAGGGCTTCTTGCACCAGTGTTGAATTTTGTCCCCCTAAAGCCTGAGCTCTAAACAAGGCTAGGACCAGCAGCCAGGCCTTACTACAGCTGGACGCAACCTTATTTTCCTTAGGGATATATTTCCTTAGGGATATATTTCCTCTTCCTCCAGGGTGTCCCCACACCGTGCTGGCTGCACAGCAGGAGTCAACAAACGTGTCCCTGCCTCGCCTGAGCGGTCTGGGCTGGTGACTCCATTCCCGTCACCTCTTCCAGGGGCACATCTGCTCCTCCCGAGCAAAGGCCCTGGCCTGTGATAAACACCTTCCTTTCGGTGTCCTTTGAAGGTTGTCCTTCCCTGCTGCCAGGCTGGGGAGTGCAGCAGGGACGCTGTGAGGCTCTGGTGGCTTTCTCAGCCTGGTACACTGAGCTCAGCTCCAGCTCTCTCGTGGCTGGTGCAGGCGCTGCCGAGTCAGTCAGTTTGTCCTGCTGGTGAACGGAGCAGAGTTTTGGGGGTCTCTTCCTTGATCTGGAGCAGAGAGGATCACCAGGCTATGGACAGCCAGCACCACCTGTGCCGCTCCCTTCCTCCCCAAATTGAGTACCCCCAACCAAAGGAGTGAGTGGGGACAGTGGGGTGAGCCCTGCAGTGCTCAGGGACAGTCCCCAAAGGATTGGGGGAGCACAGCAGGGTCTCTCTGGTGGTAGGTCTGTGCTGCAGGCACCAGCTCGGCATGAATCCGGCCCAAACCCACCAAACCCGTTTGTTTGGCGTGGGGAGAGGCAGTGCCCAGGCAGCATGGGGCCGCGGCATGTCCCCTCCCTGCGGCAGGATCCGGGTGGCTGCCAGCGGCAGTGGCACAAGGAGAGGCTTGGTCTGTGCCACCTCCTTCCTCAGTGTGAGCAAGGGCCAGCTCCTGGCTCAAGCATTCCTGGAGCTGCAAGGTGGCTGGAGGAGCGGCAGTGGGAGGGAAGGGACAGTGGTTGGGAGGAGAAGGGAAAACCAAAGGACAGAGAGTGTTTGTGACAAGGCTGCTCTGTGCAGCGGGAGCTGACGAGCTTTGGTGCACGGGAAAATGCCCAGCACGGGGCCGGCGCGGTGAGATCCCGGTGCCGGAGGGAGCTGCTCCTTCGGGCTGGGCAGTGGAGCCGGGGGGAGACGGCACTGGGGGGCACCTTTCATGGCAGGGGACAGGGAGGCGGCCGCACAGCGCTGCCTTGTCCGGCCAAGCTCTCCCTGCAGACGCGCATTGTGTCCGGCCGTGCCAGATGTCTGGCTCGTCAAGGGCTCTGGTCGAGGCAGGGACCCAGGGAGGGAGCGTGGAGGGTGGACACTTTGTCTGGGACATAACGAGGTTTGCGTTAGTGAAGGAAGACAGGAAATAGAGCGTCTTAACTGGAACCTGGCCAGCCCCAGTGCACTGCGGCCCTCAGCCACGTTGCTTTTTTCTTTCTTATGCATCTTGGAGGCAAACGCTGGGCAGGACTTGGAGAAAATGGGCTCTGTGCTCTGACTGCATGAGCAGTGCGGGGCCAGGGCCTCTCCTGCCACTCACCACCCGGTCGTGGGTGCAGGACCCCTGCGGTGCTGCTCCCTTGCCCCTAATGAGCGTGGCACTAACACCCAGCAGTGGCCCCCCCACAGGGCCCCCATTCCCACTCGATCTCTCTAATTTGTATTAAGTATCCCTTCCTCACAGGCTTTCCTCCTCCCCTTCTTCCCCCTTCTCGTCTCTTTTGTGAGTGAATAATTTATGGCACTTTTCATCTTCCTGGCTGTTGTTCCAGGCGGGCGGCGGTGGGATGCTCTGTGCCCTCCTGACGGCCACTCCCAGGCTGGGTGTGCAGCTCCATCCTTTTCCGGTGCCACGGCAGGCTGGAAATGGGACAGACCCACCCAGGAGCCACAGGGAGACCCAGGTGTGGCAGAACCACTGCCATCGCCCACAGAGGCAAAGCAGGCAGGGCCATGGCTGGTGGATCCATGACAGTCCATGGGGCACCCAGGGTCACTGGTGGGACCCAGCGTTGCTGTGACACTCACAACTGCCCAGCCATGTGGGCAGCAGCCGAGGGAGGGCTGCCCCAAGGACGGCCAGGGGTCCCATGGCAGCGGGATGTGGGCAGAGCCGGGTGGACCCTGGCCCACTGCATGGTGCGGGGCTGCGGCGAGGTTTCCGTGGGCCGCTGGCTCTTACATAAGCTCATTGTTTCCTGAGTCAAAAGAGGTTTTGTCTCCGCTCTGGAGATGTGACAGGAGGAGGAACAATTTGCCCCATTCATCTTTAACTCTGCTCTGGAGAGTGGTGCGGTGGCCTGCGCCGGCGGAGACGTTAAACCCAACCACTTCCCCGCCGTAAAATCTCCCGGGGAGCAGGTGTTGGAAATCGCCCCTTCCCCTCCTGATCTCCTCAAATCCAGCGCCACAGAAATCAAGGATAATCCAGCAGCCTCTTCAAAATGAAAACGCTGAGCCCTGATTAATTCATTTAATAAGTGACTGATCCCCTCCTCCCCCAGCACCGCGGCCCAAGAAGCCATTTTGCTTCTTGCTCTCTTGGGCTGATGCTGGGAGATGCCGGGGCTGCAGCAGAGGCACAAGGCTGGTCCCACATAGCCACCTTGCCGGCCTCACCACGTGTCTTGTCATGGTCTGGCCTCTGCAGAGGGGACGAAGAGGGCAGCACTCCCTGTACCTCTGGGCCAGCTGCCTCTCTTGGGCTCTCCAGCCTCACCAGTCTCTCCCGCCCTGTGCCAGGGTCTGCTCCACCTCCATCCAGCCCACTGGAGCCCCAGCTCGAGGGGATTAAACAGGAGAACGAGATAGTCCCGTTTTCCAACCGAAAGATCAAACCGGTTAGAAGTGACATTGTTTTTGCAGTTCCATCTGCTTCAATTAGGGCACGGGGGTGGAGCAGGGGGGCTCCCAATTATCCTCATTAGAGGGGCTCCTCGTGCAGCCAAGCTCCAGCCGCGAGCAGGGAGCTCACCAGGCTCGTGCTGGTTGATAATGAATATATTCATGGCTGCGCAGCCTGGCCTTGCTCGCCTGCTGCTGCTGGAGCCCTGCTCCTGACATGTGCTTTGGGCACTGCTGGGAGATGCGGAAAACCTCTCCAAGCTCTGCAGCTTGGTGGGTTTTGCCGAAATGAGAGTATGGTCAACACAGCCCCACCACTGCTCAGAGTCCTGGCACAGCTGCCAAAGCAACGCGGGAACCTAAATCTGGTCCTAGCACCAAGTGTGGGAGCATTCCTGCTCCCTCTCCCCCAGGTCCCGCTTTGCTGTGGGGTGCCCCAGCTCCTCTCAGGAATGGCTGTGGGCTGGAGATACCCCAGTGAAGCACCATCCCCATCCCCCTGTCCCATCCATCCCAACAAGGAGACTGCAGCTCTCTCCTGAGCTCATCTGCATTTTCAGGCTGGCTAAGGCCATTCCCACTTGGACCCAGGGACTCACCAGTTTGAATTTGTGGCCATTTCTCTGCTCTCAGTACTGAGATTAACCCACCACTTTTTGTGTGGAGCTTCTGGGAGAGCATAACACATAAAAATACAGAAATAAGAAAATATCTGTAGCTCATGGGTTTAAAAACCTCATTATTTATGTACATCCATCCTTGTATAAACTAAATTGTTCTTTTAGTAGGTGCTGGCCACTGATACTAGATTCCCATTTCATTTTCTTACCCACTTGGCAGGTTCCTGGAGACATCTTCCTCTTTGTTTGCAATATCTTTTGCCTGTAGCAAACCCAGGGTTCGTAAATGCAGCAGCGTCGGGTGGAAACCTGACGTGCAGCTGCTGCTGCGTGTGTTTTGTGTGACACAAAAGAAAACCTGAGACACGAAGAAATTGGGGCAGTCCAGGTGTCTCCCCCAGGATCCTGTCTGGTGTCAGCAGCCGATGCAGGACTGTCACTACCTACAGGAATGGGGGGCCAGAGCTGTGAGGAGGCTGGAGGTGGATGGGCAAGGGCAGAGTGGGATGCCCAGGGTGGAGTGGGGGTACTTAAGGCAGATTGGGGGTGTCTGGGATAGATTGGGGATGCTCATAACAGGTTAGGGATGCTTTCATCCCTGCAGGAATGCCCAGAGGAGGTTAGGGATGCCCAGGGCAGTTTTGGGGATGCTCAGGGCACCTGCACGTTCTTCTCCCACGTGACACCTCTCTTGGTGCCCTTGCCTGGCAGGGGTTTTGTGCCCTGCTGGTGCAGGCAGCCGTGCTGGGGGCTGCCGAGGAGCTGAGGGAGGAGGTCCCCACCATCATCCTGGTCACGGCACCGATTGGCCCTGCGCTGTTGCTGTGGCTGTGCCCGGGCCGATGGCAGGGCCTGGCCTACAGCTCGTGCCTCCGTGCACGGGAATAATTCTCCTTAATCCTTCCGAGAGGCATCTCTGGATGAGACTGGAGCCTCCCTCTGGGAGCCCCATCTCCCCTGGCGCAGAGAGCAGTGCTGGGGGAGGGACAGCCGCCATCCTGGGCAGGGAGGCCTCTGTGCCCCCGGCCACCTGCCCGCTCCTGCTGGGGCCACAGCCAAGCCAGCATTGCTCCTGCACCCGTGCTGAGGGACAGCAAAACCCTGGGGGGCTCAGCACCACACCAGTGCCCTGGGCCAGGAGGGGTGTGGGGGCAGGAGGTGGCAGTGCCCCCAACATCCTGCCCCTCCAGATGCAGCAGGGACCTGTGGACATGGTCTGGGATGCGGCCGCCCGCTGCACCCCCGCCATTGCAACACTGGGACGGGAGACTGGAGCTCGTTTTGGGGAGGTGGCTTGGAGGGATAAGTGCTGGCTGCTGAGCCACTCTGGAGCCCTGCACTCCCTGGCACACAGAGCTGGGACCGAGGGCTTTTGCCAGGACCCAGCCCCGTGGTGGGGCGGGTGATGCCTGCCACCGGCCCGGAGCACCCAGCACATAAACACCACCCCGGGGATTAGGTCAGCTCTGGTCATCACTCAGACGAATAAGTGGATCAGCGCAAGGGAAAGGAGGGGGAGGGAGCTCTGCTGAGCGGGCAGCTCCAGTGGGGACCTTTTAATTTAGGGGCTCTTGGGGCCAGGAGCTGCCTTGGCGCAGGCGCGAGGCTGGGCAGCGAGCGCTGGCGCCCGTGGCGGGGCGGCCGGGGACACGCAGCAGCAGCCCCAGCCGGCCCCACAGTCAGCTTGGATGCCCGAGTGTCCTCAAGTGTGTTTATTTTAAGGGATACAAAGTCCTGGGCCACCGCAGGGTCAGCGCAGCACTCGCCCAGCCTGGCAGGAAAGTTTCCCGCAGGTGCTGGCAGGGGGAGGAGGAGGAGGAGGAGGAGGAGGAGGGTGGATGGCAGCACCATCCCACCGCCCTGCACCCGCACACCTTTGGACCTGGCGCCCATGTGCCAGGAGCCATCGGCGCGGGGCTGCGGCCGCCCCACAGCCCCGGCCCATTGTCCCGCGGTGGCCGGGCCGGGCGCAGGGACGGCCATCTGCTCGTCGCTGCCGACAGCTTCTTTGTTCACCGCCCGGCGCACGCTGGCGCAGGAAGCGGCTCCCACGTGCTTCGCCCTTTCCCTCTCACGGAGGCACCTAATGAAATAAAGGATTTACTGCGGCGAGGGGGAGGGAAGGGAGCAGACTGAGCAGTTTGAAATGTCGTGCCTGGCCCCGGGGCTGGGCTCCCTGGCCAGGTGCAGGCAGGGTGGGTGCAGGCGGTGCCGGGCTCTGTGCCGCTGCTGGGGTGTTCTTTGGGAGCCGCCATGGTGGGAGCAGGCTCAGGCAGGGGGATGGTGCCAGGGCCTGGGGTGTGAATGCAACCAAGATCTGTGCACTGGGTGTGTGTGGCACCACCGCTGCCAGGGCCCTGACCTGTTTGTGTGGTGGTGAAGGGCCATGCATATGCTGTGGGGATGTGTGGAAACCGGGAACAGGAGTGTCCATGTAGGGTGTAGGTCACTTGGGCTTTGAGTGAGACAGGAAGGACATCATGCAGCCCCTGTCCCCTCCCTGCAGCAGTGTGCCAAGGAGGAGCCTTGCTGGGTGGTGTGCCAGCTGTGAGCAGAGCTCCTAATGCTGCTTTCAGGCACCATGGATTCAGGGTTTTCCCACCCAAGTGAGCCTATCCTCATGTGTCATCCCCGTGGCCCAGCACTCTGCGGAGCTGCATGTCCCTGAACCACCAGTGCTGGAACTCGTCATTTCCCACCGCACCCAGCCCCAAACTGGGCCAAGAGGACAGCAGGGGACCTGGCAGGGAGAGGCAGTGCCCCTTTCTCCTCCCTGCAATGCAAACAGAAACCGAAAAGGACCAAATTCCAAAGTTCTTATTCAAGCCCAGGCACTATGGCCGAGGGCGGAGGTGTAGGGCCTGTCACCTGCGGAGGGATGGGTGGCTCGGGCATGGGGCACAGCAGCACCTGGCGGGCTTTGAGGAATGAGGGAGTGGATCCCTATGACAATGGCCTTGCAGGCATGGACACCAGCATCTGTACTTGCATTTGCTGCATCTCAGGGCCCAAAGCGCAGCAGTGCCAGCCAGGCTCCCAGTAGCAACTCAGCCAGCAGGTGAGCCCAGAGCAGCTTCAGCAAGGTGGTCGTAAGGTGCCAAGGGGGTGACCACACATCCTTCTTTGCAGATGACTCCTCATCAGAGAGCTGCAGCGGGAATGGCTCCTCCACCCTGAACCCCTCCACCTCCAGCAGCACTCAGGGCGACAGCGCCTTCCCCGAAATGAACGGCAATGGCACCGCAGCCCCCATGGACTTCACCGCCTCCGCCGACGACCAGCCCATCAACCTGTGCGACAAACTCACGCCTGCCCACGTCACCCCCTCCTACCAGTCTGACAGCTGCAGTGCCGACGGGCTGCGCAGCAGGGTCAAGTACGCAGTGAAGACCACGGCAGAGGTATGGCCTGGGATGATCTGGGAGAGCCAGGGACATCCCCCACACCCCCCTGCCCCAGAGCTGGGTGCTGCAGTGGGCTCACCTCACCCCTGACCAGCTGTGCCACAGCCACCATGTGAGGAGGAGCCCATTCCTACTGGGTCAGGCAATGTTTCCCACAGGATCAGGCAGAACCATGGCCCCACCAGCCAGAGCTGCCACTGGACCATCAGGTTATCACAGGCTCGCTGAGGCCACCATGTTCCTCCCTGCCCAAAGCAGGCAGGAGGTGACACGCAGGGGAGCCTGGCCATGGGTTCATCTCCCTGGGTTGCAGGGGGGCCTTCGGGAGAGGGGATGCAGTGAGACGAGGAGAAAGGGCAGGTTCATGAGGTGAGAGCTGGGTGGTAACCCCTGTCTCCTCTCAGTCCCCCCCATACAGCTCTGGCAGCTATGACTCCATCAAGACAGAGGTGAGCGGCTGCCCCGAGGACCTGACTGTCGGCAGGGCCCCCACGGCCGACGAAGATGACGATGACCATGACGACCATGAAGACAATGATAAGATTAATGACTCGGAGGGGATGGACCCAGAGAGGCTAAAGGCCTTCAATGTAAGGAGAGCTCCACGGGGAGGGTGAGCCCACCTGCCTTCCGTCTCGGGGTTCCCACCGCCTGTCTTCTCGTTTGCAGATGTTCGTGCGCCTTTTTGTGGACGAGAACCTGGACCGGATGGTTCCCATCTCCAAACAGCCCAAGGAGAAGATCCAGGCCATCATCGAGTCCTGCAGCCGGCAGTTCCCCGAGTTCCAGGAGCGGGCGCGCAAGCGCATCCGCACCTACCTCAAGTCGTGCCGCCGCATGAAGAAGAACGGGATGGAGATGGTGAGTGGCCACCCCAGTGCCCTGCCCCTCGTCCCAGCACCCAGGGCAGCACATCCCTGAGCATCCTCTCTGCTTGTGTCCCTGCAGACCAGGCCCACACCGCCTCACCTGACCTCGGCCATGGCCGAGAACATCCTGGCCGCCGCCTGCGAGAGCGAAACGCGGAAAGCAGCCAAGAGAATGCGGCTGGAGATCTACCAGACCTCCCAGGTATGGTGCTGGCAGTTACAGGTGGGCGAGGGACAGAACTGACAGTGTCCTGTGGTGGGGTCAAAAGTGTTTCTATAAGTCTGAGGGGCTGCAGAACAGAACCCCATGGTGCGTACTGAGACTCAGGCCAGTGGGGATGGGAGTGCTGGTTTGGACCGGCCACACTGCAGCCACAGGACACCAGGCATCCCTGCACTGTCCGTCCTGCTGGCCGCAGAGGAGAGCCAGGCTCCTCGCTGGAGTCAGTCTGTGTTTCCCCTGTGCAGGACGAACCGATCGCTCTAGACAAGCAGCACTCCAGGGACTCCACAGCCATCACCCACTCCTCCTACTCACTGCCAGCTTCATCTTACTCCCAAGACCCGGTCTACATCAATGGAAGCCTGAACTACAGCTACCGTGGCTACGGGTCCCTGGGGGGCAGCCTGCAGCCCCCCGCCTCCCTCCAGACGGGCAACCACAGTAACGGTAAGTGGCTGTGCTGGGGGCACGGGGAGCCCACCCTGCCATGCCAGGCAGTGCACTGGGGGCTCCTGGCATCCCCTGCTGTGGGGCTGAGCTGGTTGCTGGAGGAGAGGCAGGGGCTGCTCCCGCAGCTCCCATGGAGTGCAGTCGTGGCAGCGCCTCTCCCACCGCTGCACAGAGCTGCTCCAAAATCCCCTCTTGTGTCCCTTCTGTCTGGCGGCTCTGCTCACGTCATCAGCAGGTGGTTAATTGTTGAACTGCGCTTGGAAGGACGGTTTGGGTGGTACCGGTGGAGGGAAGGCGTGTCACTTAAAAAAAAAGGAGAATCTGTACCAGATTCTCTGTTAATTATTAACAGGGGCGGGCGCCTATCGCTGCCCTGATCTCCTGCTGGTATGAGCCGTTCTGCTCTCAGGGATGGGGACAGGGTGGGGGGCACAGCCAGCTCCTGCCACAGCTTAGGAGGGCTCTGAGGGGCTGGGGACTGCCTGGGAACAGTTGAGAAAACAGGACTGATGCTGCAGAGTGGAAAGGCAGAAGGAGAGCGTAGGCAGAGCTTGAGGTTAGGAGCCAGTGAACAGAGCAGAGTATCCTGGGCCTGAGCAGGGCACACAGGAAGGCTCCAAAGTACCTGGTGACTCGCCCACCCCTGGGGCGAGAGGTATGGGATGAGACCAAGTGTTCCCTCTGGCTCTGTCCTGCAGCAGTGGTGGCAGGAGGGGCTGGATCCCTTGCCAGTCCTTGTCCAGTCCTTCCCCAATGCCTGGGTTGCCATCGTCTGTCCTGGTGCCCTCTCTGGGCTCCTGCCCCAGCCCACCCTGACGGGAGCCAGGATTTGGAAGGATGTGATTTCCGGAGGCCTGAGAGATGCCTGTCTGGGATTAACTCTTATCATCCCTTCCTAATGCTTCTTAACCCTGAATAAAGATCCTGTCCCGGCCTCCAGCTGCTGAGACCTAATCCTCACAGCAATGGTTCCTCCCTAGAGCAGCACAGGCACCCGGCCCCCCACTGCCAGGCACCCTCCTTTGGCCCCTCCATGTGAGACAGTGAATGTGCAGGAAGGTCCTTGAGCAGCCCCAGGAGGAGCAAACAGGCCCTGGGTGCAGCACCCAGCAGCACCTCACCTTCTTTCTTTCTAGGGGATTTTTAAACCTCGTTTTGCAGCTCTCTTTTTCCCAAGCTCTTGCCCAGTCCTTTGGAGGGAAGAGCACTCTGGAAGGAGCTGCACCTTCTCCTCCCTCTGAGCAGAGGCCTGCAGGGCTTTGCTGCCTAGAAGTATCTTCACCCTCCATCCCCCACCTCAGGCAATTCTTGCTCAAGCCCTCATCCCTGCTCCCAGCTCCTTCCCCCTTGGTGAGCCGGGAAACAGGCTCAGGCTCAGTTTACTGCTGCCTTTTCTGTCCAGTGAAATTGCTTTCGCATGAGAGCCTCCTCCTTCTTCTCCTCCTCCTCCTTCCCCTCCTCCTCCTCCCCCGCTTTGAAGCTCTGGTTCTCCTGGCATGGAACACTTCTGCTGGTGCTGCTCCTCCCGCAGCTCCAGCGCTGCTTTCCTTGGACGCTTTCCATTCCTCCCGGGGTGATGAGCTCCCCTCCCTTCCACCCTCACCAGGGGCACCCACCTGGACTTGGAGGCCGCTGAATTCTCCCGTCCTGGTTTGCAAACAGCCACAACACCCGGTCTTTGCTCGGTGTCCCTGGTGTCCCATGGCTGCATCAGGCCACTCAGCAGGAGCTCAGCCATCCCAAAGCATCACCAACTGCTCCATCCACCTGCAGCACTTCAGCTCACAGCCCAGGGATTAGTTCAGTGTCTTCTCTCCTTCCCTCCAGGCTGCAGCCTCGCCAGCCTCCTCTCCCTGACTAATAGCACATCTCTACTGCATCTCTTGGCTCTTCTCTCATCGTTTCCAGTTGATTGTGTGGTTCTTTCTCTTTGTTTTGCTTCTCTTACTTAGTCCAACATGAAGCTAGGTCCAGTTTTTCCCCTGCCTTTACCTGCTGGGGTCACTCGTCAAGATAAACAGGGGAAGCGCAGCCCCTGTGAGATGTTACTCCCCATATGCAGAGGGAAAACCAGAAGCTGGAAGGTGATTTTGATGGGGCAGGTGCCCTCAGGAGCTGCCTTAGCTCCCAGCAGGCCCTCTCTTCACAGAGCTGTGGGCTAGGCTGCAGGATGGGATTTCTGTCACGTTGGCTCTGAGATCTCTTTATAGAATTGCAGAATTGTTTAGTTTGGAAGGAACTTTAAAGTTGACTGTTCCAACCCCCTGCCACAGGCAGGGACACTTTTCCACTATCCCAGGTTCCTCCAAGCGCTGTCCAATCTGGCATTGAACACTTCCAGGGATGGAGCAGCCACAGCTTCTCTGGGCAACCCAGGGCCTCACCACTCCCACAGGGAAGAATTTCTTCCCAATATCCCATCTCAGCCTGCCCTCTGTGAGGTTGAAGCCATTTCCCCTTGTTCTATCACTCCATGCCCTTGTCCAAAGTCCCTTTCCAGCTCTCTTGGAGCCCCTTTAGGCACTGGAAGGGGCTCTGAAGTCTCCCCAGAGCTGCCTCTTCTCCAGGCTGAACAACCCCAATTCCCTCAGCCTGTCCCCCTAGCTGAGGTGCTCCAGCCTTCGGAGCATCTCTGTGGGCTCCTCTGGACCTGTGTTCCTGTTGCAGAGGCAGTGAGTGGCTCCTCTGGTGTCTGTGGGAGTGGGAGCTTCTCACCTTATCTGGGCACTGTGGGAACCTTCCAAGTGGTGCAGTGGTCTGGAATCAACAGGGTGAGCACGGGAAAGGTTGCCCTGTCTGAGCTTCCCTCTCACTTTCCCTTGGCAGGTCCGACTGACCTCAGCATGAAAGGTGGGGCCTCCAGCACAGCCCCCTCCAACAGCACCAGCCGAGGCATGCAGGCAGCCCAGCTCAGCCCCACGGAGATCAGCGCCGTGCGGCAGCTCATCGCCGGATACCGGGAGTCGGCGGCATTCCTGCTCCGCTCCGCAGACGAACTGGAAAACCTCATTTTACAGCAGAACTGACTCCCCGTGTCTGCGTCGCTCCTCGGTCGAGAAGACAATTTATACCTGCTAGAAAGAGGCTCCCGGCGGTGTCCTGCTCAGGACCACCATCGTCCTCCCGTCACGCGGTGGGCACATGTAGTTTTAGAAGGTGGGATCCAAAAGACCTGTTTTCTTTTACACTCCAAGCACCTGGGACTTCAGGCACAAGGACACGTTTTGGAACTGTACCAACACCAGTGCCTCCGGCCGACCAGAAGCCAACCCTGCAGCTTGGAAGGATGTGGGACTTTGAAGGGCAGAAGGGAGCCTGGGGAGGTTTGGGGCTGCAGATGTATTTAGAATAACCTTTGTGGACCCAAATGTTAGATTCCCATCCCCGGATAATTTCTAAGTCTTAGGTGAGCTGAATCACATATTTATTGAGAAATGGACCCTCCTCTCCCCTTAGTAATTTATTTTTCTGAAAATGGATTCTTTTGAGTTTGTACAGATTGCCAGTTTTTTGTCTTTCTGATCGGAAGGAATTTATTCCTGTGAAATAACACATTCCATATCACTACACTACTAATTTCCAGGCAGCTCTGCCTGTTTCTCTAGTGAACCCTTGTCCCACAGGGAGCAAGTTTGCCATCCAGCCCTTGACATCGAGGCTGCTCGGCCTCCAGTGAGCGTAGGTGGGAGCTGAACAGCAGCGCAAGCGTCCTGCTTAGGCCTTTGTTCTAAGGGGTCCCGTAGCAGCAGTGGGGTCTGAACCTCCTGCAGAGACTCGGCAAGCTCAGCAGACCTCCGGCTGGAAGGACATCTCGCACTCATTAAAGTCATTGCAGATAAGAGAAGGAAGGAGGAAAGGAAGGAGATACCTGAGAAACACTGTCTTTGCGGTCACCATCCGTACTCTACCTCACACTCCATTGTGGGCTTCTTCCAGGACTGGCCGCGCCGGTCCTGGGGGACGGTGAGTGTTGCAGACATGGGGATCGTGCCGAGGAGGCTGGAACCTCCGGCTGGGGTCCTGCTGCGCCCGGCCGTGCGCTCCGCTCCGTCCGCAGCCTGCCCCGGGGTAGCGCCGGGACAGGAACCGCCTGGGCCCCGCGGGGGTGTGAGGCAGGGCAGCCCCAGGGCTCACCCCAAAGGTGAGCTGCAGTGGTGACCACTCGCTTCTGTGGGAGAGACGGGCAGCATTGAGCAGCAGAACTGACAAAGTCCTCTCCGGAGCCCAGGATCCTTCTCCCTCCCTGCTCACAGTCCTGGAACAAGCCCACAGTTCCCAAAGTGTGGAAGAACCGTAGTCCAATGACCATTCTGCCCTGTTTCCACCCCCCCCAACGATGCACTTCGTTTTGCTCAGTGCAATACCTACTGCCAGTGCTGCTAACCCAGGGACCTCGCTCCGGCCAGGGGTGCTGAGCCCAGCCCAGCAATGCAACGTGCTCTGGAGCTGTGCAGAGAGACCGGCGAGGGTCCCACTGCTCCCCTCCCCCCGCGGCTCCCCCACTTGGCTGAAGTCCACACCGTGAGACAGAAATTTGATGAGTGTAAAGCTGTTTTGTAGGTAGAAACTTTCTCGGTTTGGAGCCAGCTTTTATCTTTATTTTTTGGCCACTCGGAGCCAGCGGCGGGGGGCTGCTGCTCCGGGGGCCAACGCTGGTGGCACAGGCTTGAGCAGCCGCTGGTCCGGCCAGAAGCGGGCCCGGGCAGTTCCCCTGTACCCTCTGTACCCCATGATGCTCCACACACTGGAAGAGAAGCAAAACTACCCTGGTCTTAGTCTCAGAACAGAAAAAGCTGCTGGCTCCTGAGGCCAGGTGTGCCTGGCCCCGCAGCAGAAGGGATCAACCATTGCATTGACTGTTTTCTCCAAACCTTAAACTTTCCGTAGCATTTCAAGAAAAGGGACCCAACCCCTGGCCGCGGGGTGCAGCTGAGGGGTCAGTGCAGAGACGAGGTGGTGGCTCTTAGACCTGAGCCGATGCTGGAACCGGGAGCATCGTGGCCACACCCATCCCCTCCCGCTCGCGACAGCGGAGCGCAGGGATGGGGCCCCGGGGACGCCAGCCCCCAGCCAGGGCTCAGACTTAACGCTTTCCCCAGCACTTCACAAGCCTGCTTGGTTTGTCCACTGCATCCTCCCATACTTGGAATTTATGTAAATATTTATTTTTGTGTGAATACCATGAAGTAACAAACCTTTGACAAAATCTGTAACCGCAGCCATTTGTGAAAGTCTTACCGTTCAGGCAGGAGAGGCAGAGACAATCGCTGTCCCGGGATTCTCCCTCTCCGTGGTCTCCCACCCACGCCGGTGCCTCCCTCCTCGGCAGAGGCAGCGGAACCTTTAGCCATAAGTTTGCCATCAGTTTGTACTGAAACAGAGGTAACCCGGGGGCACACGGACAGACCACCAACAGCCACAGTTGGGTTAAGTTTTATTTATCCAAGTCATTCCCGATCACCTCTGAACCTGTCTCGGCACATGTGGAAGTTCAGGAGCTCTCACACGTGGTCAAACTGCTGTAGAGGACACCGAGGCCGCGCTGTGAAGGAGGGTGCCCAACACCGCCCTGTCCCAGCACCTGATGTTCATAACCTGCAGCTGAATGGTACAGACTCAGATTCCCAAAGCCCTGGTGACAGCCACATCTGGGACAAGTTATGAAACAAACGGGATTGACTCCGAATTTCTGTCAGGGATCTTTTTTTTTTCTTTTTTTTTTTTTTTTTGTGAGCCACAGCGTTCTGGTTCCTTTGGCATGAGCTCCACAGACATCTCCGTGCTCTGCAGCTGCTCCGTGCTCCACCGTGGCTCCCTGTGCTCCAGGACTGTTCACAGCCACATTCCTGCGCTCTCACTGGGCAGGACGGGGTCAGGAATTGCTAGTCCGGGTTCTCAACAAGAAGGAACAAGCAGGAGCAGAATACACCGGCTTTCCAGATATCTGAGAGGTGGAAGGAGAATGCTGGGTTAGCAAATGGTCTGGATGGTCTTGGGTTTGGTTCAGAAAAGCTGATCACTGGTCGAAAAAAGAGATTTTTTTTTTTTTTTTAAGTTTAATTTTATTGCAACACACTCATCCTGCCCTGGATGTGCGGTTCCCATGACGCTGTTTCTCTATGGGAGAGCGTTCCCGGGGTTGTGAGCAGACGTAACTTGTACCTCCCCGATCCCAAGGGCCACTTCCCTCCCGGAGTGGCCGTCGGATTTAGTACCAGTTCATGAAAAAAAAAATGCTGCTTTGAACTCAGAGGGTTAATATACTTTTGATTTGTAATTTTTTGTAAAACTTTTTACAAGGTAGCATAGTATTTCACCAGACACCAACTACAATCCGTCCATGGTCTGATTTTTATATAATTTAGTGGTGCTTTAGAAACTTTTGTTCGGTTGTTTCGGAGCTGCACAGCTCAGTTCTTCGCCTGTATCTACCTAAGACCAATGTGAACCTTTGTATTTTTGCTCCTAATTTTGGACTCAGTGAAAGTGTACTGTTTACATGTACAGAACTCCCGACCCCGTGTGTTCTGCCAGACCTGCTGTTGAAGAGGAAGCTTCCCCTCACCCAGTTCNGCGCTGCCACTAGAGTCCAACTGATGTAGGGGAGCAGTGGAGGGAGCAGGGGGAAAACACTCCTGAGCAGAATTGGGAATACTTTAGGGAAGGGGGTGAGCTCGCCCAAGTCGGCCGCTGGCTTGGGGTGGAGGGTGGGAGCGCGGTCCCGCGGGAGGCTCCCAGCGAGGCAGAAGAGGCTCTTTGGGAAGCTGGTGCTTTCCCCAGGGCTCAGATAGAAAGCGTATGGCACTTAATCCAGCTTCTAAGGTGACACTTTATTGCTTAATCAATTGGATTTCCTTTGGAAATGATATTTTTGCAGATAGGCACCTATGCAACTTCATGTGGCTCTTAAGCAGATGAGCACTTCCTCCTCAACGAGCTTGATAAGAGTTATTTGTGTTATATACTGTGGATTTTTCCAGTAAATGTGGCTTAATATTTTAATTCTTAGAATGTGTGTCTATTATATATGTGATGCAACTTAATTCTGTTCTGTTTGTGGAATGATTAGCACAGGCCAACTCCCTGTCCCCTCACTTAACAAAGACCAATGAGCTGTTAATCGAGCTGTTATCTCCATGGTATTACTTGCTAAATGCACTGATTTCATAAGTATGTGGAATCCTTTTTTTTTTTTCTTTTGAATCTGTATATCATATATAAGACTGAATCTACTTAATAAACACTGTATAACAAAAAGGGCTTTCTCCTCCACTGTCGAGCCCCGCTGGGTGCTGCTGGCCCCAGCGCTGCCCCTCGCCCCAGCCCCTGTCCGAGAGGTCGGTGCCTTCAGTCACCAGAGCGGGATCTAAATTTAGGTGTTAAAAGGAAGTAAAAAAAAAAA
>VXBT01000735.1:223239-243724 GCA_013400235.1 Oriolus oriolus
TTCATGTGGCTCTTAAGCAGATGAGCACTTCCTCCTCAACGAGCTTGATAAGAGTTATTTGTGTTATATACTGTGGATTTTTCCAGTAAATGTGGCTTAATATTTTAATTCTTAGAATGTGTGTCTATTATATATGTGATGCAACTTAATTCTGTTCTGTTTGTGGAATGATTAGCACAGGCCAACTCCCTGTCCCCTCACTTAACAAAGACCAATGAGCTGTTAATCGAGCTGTTATCTCCATGGTATTACTTGCTAAATGCACTGATTTCATAAGTATGTGGAATCCTTTTTTTTTTTTCTTTTGAATCTGTATATCATATATAAGACTGAATCTACTTAATAAACACTGTATAACAAAAAGGGCTTTCTCCTCCACTGTCGAGCCCCGCTGGGTGCTGCTGGCCCCAGCGCTGCCCCTCGCCCCAGCCCCTGTCCGAGAGGTCGGTGCCTTCAGTCACCAGAGCGGGATCTAAATTTAGGTGTTAAAAGGAAGTAAAAAAAAAAACAAAACCAAAACATCTGTCAGTCCTGTTGATATAAGCTGTGCTTTCCATTCCGTAACAGACAGCATGGGTACCAGAGAGAGCAGTGGCAGCACTCACAAAGGGGGCAAGGCACCAGTTTTATGCTTAACTTATATTTTGACAAAATTAATTTTGTGAAGTGTCTGGTTTTTGTGACAAAAAAAAAAGAAAAAAGAAAAAAAAAAGTTTTCATTGAAGTTTGTGCAAAGTTCTCCCTCATGGAAAATACTGATTTTTCGTTATCAGCTTTATTCACTAAGTATAATAAACCTTTGCATCCATAAATGTTCCTCTTCAAGCGCTGTATAGATACCATCTCCTGCTTTGATCCTCTGGGGACCCGGAGGGTCCAAGGGGTTTGCAGCTCCCATGGAAACGCAGCTGCCCAGGGGTGTGGGGGTGCCGGCCGGGCCGGCGGGTGGGCTGCCCCTTCCCGGGATTTGCTGCGGCTGCAGCCGGGAGCGAGGCCAGGAGGACCCACCTGAGTGTTGGTGCTTGTAAACGATCACCTGGCACAGCACATCCCAAATGGAGCATCCACAGAATTCATCCACGTCTGGCAGCGCAGCACTGGTGGCCCTGTGGCCCTGACACCATCGGGTCTGTGACTGAGCCTCTGGCTGAGCTTTGCTTCCAAATTTCCAAGGGAGCAAGGGAGAGGGCTGCAAGCCGCGGGGAGAAGCAGTGCCGGGCCACACCAGCTGCAAACCAGTTGGCCTCACCTGCTGAGGCTTCCACAGCCCCGTGGCCGGACTGACTCAGGATGTCCCCGTGCCTGCAGATGGCCCCGCCGAGCACGGCAGAGCCGGAGCCAAACAGCAGCTGGGCTGGGAGAGAAAATCTGTTACTTGGCATACAAACACCACAGAGAGGAAAAAAAGAAAAAAAGTGTACTTGCTCTTTGTGAAATTTTGATGTTAATGGGTTTTACTCTTGAAACCCTCAAGCTCCTCTGTTCCAGAGGTAACTAATCCTGATGCCATCACCCCACATCCCAATAAAACAGGGAGGGATTAATTACTGTGTTTTTAAAGCTTGGCTAAGTAACAACTCCACTCATTTTTTGCATTCCCCTTATTTAGCTTATTTAGATTATCCAGATATCTTTAACTACACTGTGTGCAGACAGCCTGCCAGAGTCAGAACATCAATGAACCACCAAAACCCACAGCAGCCTTTTTTCTCCCCCAAAAGCTGGTGCCGGACCGTCCACTACCCCAGCCCTGGCTCCTGTGAGAGGCCATCGCTGCTGTTCTCTAATGGCAGCGCTGTGGAATGCCAGGAAGTCGGGGATTGTGTCACCACACGGATCATGGCACTCCCACAGCCCCAGGCAGGAGATCCCTGCTCACTCTGCAGAACTTCCACGCAGTGAGAACCCAGACACATGACATCGTAACTCATGTCATTTCCTTAGTGCCTAGAAAGGAGAAAGGACTCAGCCATAAAGCGAGTTTTCAAGTAGTTCCAATAAACTGTAATTGGTAGCACATTTATGCTCCTGAGAAACGTTTTTAGATCCATTTATTCAACAATGAGGGCAGTAACAGCAGGACCGGCCCTGACACGGGGCAGAGTCTCAGTGCTGCTGCCCACAGACATCACCCCAGCAGGGCAGGGAACCCCTGTGACTGTCGGGGGCTCCTGCAGTGTCCCACAACCCCCCTGTGGCTCTCGGAGCCTTCAGGGTATCCATTTCCCAAGAGCCACACGGCATCTCTGCAGGAGCTGCACCATCTTCAGTACTCTCTTAAGTGCATAAAACCAGATTTAACAAAGCCAAGCAGCAACACAGCCCCTCCCCTTGGTGACCTGAGCAGAGCTCTGAAACTGCTGCAGTTAAAAGAGAGGAAAGGAAAAGCCACACTGCCTTAGAATGGAGGAGGGTTTCAGAAAAAGGACTGAAGCCACACAAGCAGATTTTACAGTGTTTATTTTTCCAATAGCACAAGGGACAGACACGAGCAGGCCCCCCCGAGGGCTCTGCCCCCCAGACCAGTCCGAGCTGAACACTGCAGTGGCCCCCCAGGAGGCAGAGCCAGCCCCCCGCTCCGCTCCCCATCTTTGGTAAGCAGGTTCCACACCTCCGCTCGCCCCCGCCAGCACCACAGCGCTGCCCAGGCTGGGGTGCTGCTGCACCAGGCTCTCATTCCCATGGGATGAGGCAGGCGGATGCATTGAGGATAAAACCATCTCAGGGACTGAACTTGTTGCACCCCTCACGATTGTGGCTGAAAGAGGAACTTGCACGGCTGAAAAAAAGTGCATGGTGAAGGGAGGTAGGATGGAGCTGGAAAAGGGACGAGAAGAAACAAAATGAAAATAAACCCCCTAAAATTCTTGCTACTGCCCGCTTGAATAAACCAGCGGCTTCTCCCCCTCACTGAAGCAATTAACTCTTGATTAGGAATTGCTTCCAAGAGGAAGAGAACTGCAGTTTTGCTCTCCCTCTCTGGATGCACACGGATGTTCATTCACCTCCCTGCAGTGCAGGTACAGCCATGCCCTGGGAGCTCAGGTGCAGCAACAACTGGCAAGAGCTTAAATGAGCAACCGGGGAGTGAGCTCGGCTCAGCAAATCCCACCTGGTCATCCTTGAGCCTGCACAGCACAGTCCACCCGGGCACCACGGGCACGGGGAGGCTGTCAGAACCCAGACCCCAGCGTGGTGAGCCTCACGTCAGGCAAGACAGAATACAGTGGCTCTGACAATAACTAACACCACTTTAATGCAATACTGCTGTAGAGCCTGGAAATCCAAGGGAAAAAAAAAAAAGACCCCTTTATGCTCTATGTACATTACATCCATTTACAGAGTTGGCCAGTACTGTGTACAACATATAAATATATGATCAAACAGATGCAGAGAGGATACTTACAGGAGCCAAATAATTCACTTTATACATCCAAGAATGAAAATATAAAAAAAAAAGGAAAAAAAAAAGGAAAGAACACTGCTTTAAATGTTAGGTGATGGTCACATAGATGCACAGCTCGATGCTCACAGGTGCTCAGCTGCTGTGGGGTTTCAGGTCCTCATCACAGAGCTGCAGTGCAGAGCTTACTGCCCCTACCACTGAGCTCCAGGGAACCTCCAGTGTTCCACAGCAGTTCGTGGAAGTTGGCCAAAGGAGGCAGGCACAGCCGCTGGGCCAGTTCAGCCAGGAACAGTTCCCCGGCCACACAGCTTCCTGCAGGCCAGCAGAAGGCATTTGCTTGGCACTTGCCCCGAATTTTTCTTCCTGTTCTTCTTGCATCCTCCACGTGGGCTCAATAGGGCACACGGTGGGCTGTACACGGCTCCACAACCACCTGAGAGCACGTCCACGGGCACCACATCCTGCTGTAGCATCCAAAGACCGCACGGGACCATCCCTGCAGGGCAGCTCTCTGCTTACACTCACTGCACAGCAGCACTTCCCACACAAACCAGGAATGGAGATGGCAAAAGGGGAGAGTGGAAGACTGTAGGGCCTCACCTTGTGCAGCCCTGAAATAGCAAACACCATCTTCCAGTTCCTTTGGATGTACGGATTTCCTCCACAGAAGGTCCAGGGATTGCCACAGCGAACGGCCTCTCCCCCCAGCATCGGCCTCAGCGCAGTTCCAGAGCACAGCTGGAATTCCCATGACAGCAGGAAGCAGCAGGATCGCTCCCGTGGGGCACAGCCCACCCAGACCGGGGTGTCCCTGTGAGCAGGAACGGGCTCTGCACTGTCGATCTCCATGGGAAGGCAGCTCAATGTTCCTCACCAAAACAAAGTGTAACAGCGTTTCTACTATGAACAGAGAGTACTTTGTGTACTTTGTGTACAGGCGTTAGGATCAGTCGTTATCAAAATACACACACTGAATATACAACCTGTCCCATGGCCATAATTTATTATCTCACCACAAGGCACAATACACAGAGCTTAGAGGGTCCTATACAGTCGTCGTGGCAGAAGGCGCCGCAGCCTTTGCACATGATCATGGCTTTGAGGCTGCACGAGCACTGGAACGAGATCTCGTCGACGCTGCTGCTGTCAGCAAACATCTGCACAGCCAGGGCCGTGTTCCGGCTCGCAGCAAAGTTCGCTTTGTGGGTGAGCTGCACCACGCTCCCAGCAAGGCCTCGGGGGAAAGCCGGAGTGTTGGATGAATAATTAAAGCTGGTGGAATTAAGCTGCAGCTTTGAAAGCTTCCCATAAAATGCTTGCTTGATATTGAGCTGAGAGGGGATGGACGAAGGCTCCAAAGGGTGACTCTGTCCTTTTCCCGGATCCCTTGAAAACTTAAAGAAAGGCCAGTCCATGACCAGTGGCTCTGTCTGTGTGTGCCCGGCCAGTTCCGAGGGCTGCTGGGCTGCGCCCCCCTGGTTCTCCGCGTTACTCTTGGCTGGGCTGCCACACACCAGCACCTTCTCATTTCTGATCCCTCCCGGGGTGCTGCTGTGTTGCTTTGAAGTCCATTCCTCCCTAGCAGCTGGGATTCCTTCTCCCAGTGCACAGCCCTTCTCCAAGGGAATCTGTTTGCTGGGGGACAAGGTTCCCACGGCTGAACCGTGATCCAAAGCCCTGGAGTGATGCAGCCTCACGCTGGGGTTGGAAGGAAAACCAGAACCAAAGAGCTTTTTGCCTTGAACCCCACCGTAGTTTTTATTGACCAATACACCTCCTGTCTGGTTTGGTCCAAGAGAAGTTACAGCTGGAGATAAAAACCAAGACTCTGTAGAGGCATTCAGCTTCTCCGGGCTTTTACTTGCCATGACGCCCGTTAATGGGTTGTGCTGGGGCATCCGGTGGACCTTGGGCAACTCCTTCTGCTCCTCAAAGCTGCAGGAAGAAAATGTTCTTTCCCGAGGGTCCACATCTTCAGGCTTCGGAGAGGCACTTGCCACGTTTGCCAGTTGGTCTTGGCAGCTTAAAGTCGAGCCAACTTTGGAATGTTTTTCTGGGACAGCCTGATCCTCTGCACCCTCTGCTCTAGGCAATGCTGCCCCTGATCCACAGGTTTTTTCCAGGGAATCTATGGAAGATCTCACTGAGTGAACACCATCGCTCCCGCTTTGCGCACTCGCCTTTATTCCTACATCTGGAGAAGATTCTTTGCCAAAATAGCGACCGCTGCCTCTGTCCAGTTGCAGGGAAAGGCTTTCTGACTGCTTTTCCAGCACTGGCCGTGCAATTTCCAGCTTGATGTTGACGTGAGACACTGGGAGAACTTCTTCCAGTGGAAGCTTCCCCTTCAGCAGCTGCATCACCAAAGGGTTGTTGGTCTCGATGGAGGACATGGGCCGAGCAGAGCTGGCCGGATGCTCGGCTTTCTGGGGTCCCCGCCTCTGAGGTGGGGGTGTAACCAAATCCCCAGAACTGGCTGGACTCTCTGTCTCCACAGACAATTTTGACCTAATCCCATTGCGCTTCTCACTGCTGCTGTGACAGGAAGAGCCTTTCCCAGCCACCTCCCTACAGCTGACACTTCTGAAACACATCTCCACCTCCACATTCTCATCAGCCATGTCCCCTTCCCAGTCGGAAGCAGTGTCTGTTGTTTCACTGTGCGTACTCTGTATTTCTTCATCTCCACTTCTCTTCAACTCCTGCGTCTCTCCCAGGGGCTGATGTGCGTTTTCTGGTTCGGTTCTGTGACACCTCTCCCTTGGCTGCAGGAGTTTTTCAGAAGTATCTATCCTATTCTGAGAGACAAAGTCACCATGCACAGAGGGCTGCACTAGAGCCTCTGCATTTTGTTCCTCACTGCTCGGTTTGCCATCGCTGCCTTTCCCTGCCTGCAGCTGTGCAGCATCACACGCCGCAGGGATCACTTTCTTCACTCCAGCAGTCACTGCTTTGGAGGTATTACTATCAGCAACACATTTTTCCAGAAATTTTTTGGAGCTGTTATAACTGAAACCAGACACCTTCTCTGGATCATGGCATTCTGTGCCACCCGATGACAATTCTGGCAGAAAAGGAAAACTGGAGGAATTTTGCTTTACATCGGAAGGATAATCCAGCTGTATGGTGGGAGCACCAACATCGAGTTCCACCACAGCCCTGTCTCCCGCGGGACTGACCCCAGCTCCCTGCCCCCCAGAACACGACAGACTGGTCACCACAGGAACCACACATCCCAGCTTTGTGCTCTCCTGTGATGCGGCACAAGATGGGGGTTCGGTCCTTGGGTCACGGAGGAGCTGCTCAGGACTCTCCTCCGGCCTCTCAGGGGCCGCACTGTCCAAGGATGATGCAGTCAGAGCACCATAGAACAGCCTCCTGGGTGACCCATCGCCAGGCTGAGTGTCCCCTGACCCTGTGGCACAGCCCAGAATGCCACTGCTTTCGCTTTTTGAGGAAGAGTGATCTTGTCTGGAAGAGAGGCAGGAATTCTGGTTGGCTTCCTGAGCAGCCCCTTTGGAGTTAGCCTTCCCTCCGCTCAGATGAACAGACGACTGTAGTTGTGCTCGCTGTAGATCTGATGCACGTTTTCCGTGAGCTCTCTTGGATCTCCTGTGCTGGGAACGGCCGCTGGATTCTCCTCCACCGCCTCCTTCATCGGTGCTTCTCCCCCCGCCGGGGCCGCCCCCTCCTCCGATGGCGGCGGTGGTGGCTTCGCGCTGGGCTCGGGCTTGCAGAGCACGGGCCTTAATGTCTGCGAGGGTCCGGGCCCCGGCGCGGCCCCGGCCGGAGGGCTCCGTGCTGGGGATGATCCGGGGGCAGATCTGGTAAGTGGGCTGACCTTTAACCACCCAGGGTGGTTTAATACGTGAAAGTTGAATCTGAAAGAAAGGGAAATGCGGTAAGTTCTAACACCGAGCATCTCCAGCGAAATGCATTTTAGTGGCAAGTGCTCATCGCAATTCTTAGCACAAAAATTCCAACTTAGAAACTAATTTGGGCAGAGAAGCAGCACGGTCCCACAACCTCTGCTCTGTGATCTGTCAAGCTCAGTTCACACTAATACTGTTTTACCAGAGCCTGCAGGCAAATATGAAGTAAGTTATTTATATTCATGTCTTCAGAGATCAAACTGGCCTCCTCTACACCAGGATGACTGCTCTGAAGCTACCAAAATGGGTATCCTGGTCAAAATGGGAAAAGTCAGGAGGAACACTGAGATTCTGTCCGAAAGGAAAGGAAAGGAACTGAGAAACTACACAGGATAAAGAACACGATTTCAAGGTCTTTTGCAGTAAGTCAGCTCATTTCAGGCAGTGTTTCTGTATCCACAGAAATGCAAATGAAGGGAGTAAGTCAAGGTTACCCTGTGCTCTTGTGCAAAGACCTTGGGATGATTTTCCATTCTTTGCCTGTCTAAATATGACAGGAAAACTGTGGCAGTCAGAGGCACTTCACCAGCTCTACCAATGAAACCCTTCCACTCCTTCCCTTAAAATGGCAACACATGACATTTTAATAATGTTTTGATACTACTGAGCACAGCAGCCCTGAGACACAGCAGCTCTAAAGCTCTTTCTTACCCGGATGGGTGGGACTTTGGGCTCCTCTTTAGTAGGCTGTGGCTTTTCTGGGTGAACACTTTCAATTGTGTTACGAAAGGACTGACGATCTTCAAGCCGGGGCTTCTTTTCGGGGAAGGATGCGGAGGCAGCCTCCTCAAAGCTTTTCCTCTTCTGCTCCTTGGACTCCTGAGCAGAGTTCTCCTGGGGCAAACTGGGAATTCTGCTGGCAGCTGCCAATGATGGATCTTCTGATTTGCTGTTTGATTTGGAAGTCTCTGGAGACAGGTGCAGCTCGGTACTCTCTGCCTTCAATCCTGCAGCTGAGGGGCTGCTCAGATCATCTTTCTTCAGGTCTGTCTCAGGCTTTGGCTCTTTATGAAGTGAGGGATCTGGCCCCACGGGAGCAGGCTCTTTGGGAGCCTCCGTGTGCTCGGATTCCCGCAGTCTGTACAAGCTCCTCCTGGCCCGGCACCGCAGGTCGGCCCGGGAGCGTTTCCGGAAGCGCCCGTCCCTCTGGCGCGTGGTCGGCCCGCGCGGCAGCCTCGCTTCTCCTTTAACAGACAGCTCTGTCCTGTTCTCAGCATCCTCCTGCACCGAGTTCTGTGCCTGGGATTCTTCCTGGGTCAAGCCCAACCTAACAAGGCAAACACAAAAGGCAGCTAAAAGCTAAAGCTCACCCCAGTTTCAGTGTTACTGAATAGCACCAATACGGGCAGAGAGTCATCAAAGCCTCATTAACTCACCCTGCAAGGAGAGAACCCACACATCCCACGTTGCTATCACGGAATGAGAAAAAAACCCCAAAGATTTGTGATGGAAAACACTTATCAGCTTTTCTTGGAAACAAAAGAGATGGGCTACAAAATTCTGCTGAACCCAGCCAATTCCACTAAGGATTTTCCCAGAGAAACAGTTGGAACAATTCACCCCACAACCTGTGTTTTTCAAGGAGTTTACACTGCATCTGCTCAGGTATCCACAAACAGAAACACATTATGCCACCTGCATAAACATGGATAAAACAGGACAGACACGGTAAAATTTCTCACTTTTGTCCATAGTAGTCCTCAAAGAACTTCTCTTTCCATTGCTCCACTCTCTTTTCCTTTTCCATCTCCTGCCGGATTCGAACTTGCATCTCATGGGTGAATTCACCTACATGGAAGCAAGAGACTGGAATTCAGTTCCAAACAAAACTCATTCTGCAAATGCAATCTCTAGTGTGTGAACAGTACAGCAGCTGCCTATATGAAAGGCAGATCTGCTGTTAACACCCTGCTCCCCATCCTGCTCTGAATCCATGTGCTGCCCGTGGCTCCGAAAAAAAATCATGTTTTAACAGACAGGCCACCATTTAAGGAAAAGTCTGGCACTACTTTACATCTTCACCACTTAATTCTGAAGGTCCCACGGCACCAAAAGAAATCATATCTTTGATTTTAAAGAAAAAAAAAAAAAAAAAGAAAAAGTTGGGGGCAACACAGCTTGATACACAACAAAGCTGGACAAAGTTCCCGCTCATTAATTGCAAAAGAAAAACAAAAATCTTACAAAATGACCAGCTATTCCTCAGGTACTCAGGAAAGCAAAGCCACTCAGGAAAGCAAAGCCACTCACCGTCAGCGAGCCGCTCCCTCCAGCTCTGCGCAGCGTGGGTGAAGAACTCGTTGTTCAGAGCACTGCCGCTGAGGCGCATCAGCCCGTCAGCCCCCACCTAGCAGGACAGACCCAGGACAAACAGAACTCATCTGCTCCAGCTGTTCCACAGTGAAGAGGTAATCAGGGAAGGGAAAACACCTCAGTGCTCATACCTGTCTATCGACTTCAGGCAGGAGGTAAAGCAGCTGCTGCTGGAAGTGTGATGGAAGCGCGTTGAAGGTCCTGGAGTTGATCAGTGCTCGCAGGTTTGTGTTGACAAGGATGGAGCCTGGGGTTTCAAAGTCAATATCCTCACCCCTGTTCCGTTTCATTTGCCCTGGAGTTTAAGGACAGGCAAATAAAATTAACATTGTTGTATAGAAGTATTTCGGCATTATGGGCTGAAATTTATGTCAAACTACAACAGCAAAAGGAGCTAGAGAGATGAGAAAGACTGCAGTATTCAAGTGTGAAGAATGACTCTCCAGCACAGTAATTAACAGACACACATCTGGAATTCTGACAAGAGGTCACAGTTCTGCCATATTCAGGTACAATTCTCAGTGCTGCTCTTCAGAGCAGGCAAACTTTTAAACAATTGTATCACTAACAGTCAAGATGGAAAGCCTGGCTTGTGACCTCAGGTCATCAAACGCCTCCTGCTGCTCTTCTCTCAGATACACGTGGACTTCACCATCACCAGTTATCCTCCTGCCTTTGACCAGGAGCACGTACCAGCCGTGGGCTTTCGGATGCCCCTCAGCAGCTGTGGAGGATCCCTGTTTATCTCTGTCCTACTGCGCAGGCTGGTCTTGCACAGGGCCAAGGAGCTGCTGCTGCTGCTGGATGTGCTGCTGCTCTCCCCATCAGCGTGCCTTCCTGTGAAGCCTAAAAGCAAAACAACTTCATAAAAATACGCAAACAACAGTCAAAGCCCATCTGGGAGAGTGGTTTAACATACAGGAATTCTCTGTGACTAACAAATCTGCTATTGTAGGGTATTGCCCAGGTACCAACTATGCTGAGTGAGTTAAACATACACACAACTCTGTGGTCTCACTCATTCTCAGCAGGTGTTACAGAAATCCTCAGGCAAACACAGATGACTGGGGACTGACAGAGAGAGATCTGTGAGGTCATTAGGAGCCCCCAAAGCCATGCTCACCCGAGGCAGACTCCATGTGTGCCCCATTTACTTTCAGTGGGGTTAACACCACGCGTGGCAGCATCACACCTGTCTTTTTCTTCTGTTTGGTTGTCTGCAGACCAGAGAGAAACCAAAAACAAAACAAAGGAATGAAGGCATTATGGAAGGGTATAATAATCTTCTAAGTAGCATGTTCCTCAGTTAAAGAGCTGCCTGGCTCCTCCTAGGTGAATCTTCAGGCAACACTACATTTATGAGTAGCAGAGAATTCAAAATTGCCTTCCCATACATGATCCCTCCCCAACCTGCCACTTCTTGCCCAAGGAGACAGCCTTGTAACTCTGAGGCACTTGTGCACAAATAGTCCCTGTCATACCACTCCAACAGTAACAAAAGCTCCCCTTGAGAGGCTTTACCCTTTCCCTTAGTCCCACTTTTTCCTACCTGGGAAGCGGTTCTGTAGCTCTCCCTGGTAGCAGGTCCCTTGCTCTGAGATTCAGTGGAACACGAGGCGTTAGAAGAAGTTTCATCAAGAGACACTGAAAGAGATGGGCTCTCAGTCAGACACAGAAGTAGGTCCTGGAGTTTAAGGTTAATGTCACCAGACACTTACCATCATTGTCACCACTCACAGTGCTGGCTTCGTTGGATCCACAGCTTTCTGCATCTGCTGTGTCCTCCAGCTCCTCCCCTTCTGGCACTGACAGGTTCCGGGACCATTGCAAGGCATCTTTCTAGAGGGGAAACAGAACTGGGGTGGCTACAGCTCTCCCTCCCAAACTTACACCAATGGGAGCAGACAGTTAACTGGATATACTTTAACCTTAATTTTTTTTCCCTATTTTAATCCTTGGTGCAGAAAGGTATTTTAAAGTATATTTGGCCTCACAGCAGAACAGAAGTCACCTAAATTAAGAGCACTTCATAGCCCCTTCCTAGACAAGTATAACATATCCAAAATATCACCTTAATAATAAATTATTTAATCAAAAGGTTCATAATACATCACAATTTTCTGCAAGCAATGAGTTCCTATTTTAAGAGAAGCATCTCACTATGAAAGAGTAAGTAGCATCAGAGTGGCCAAACACTAAGATAGCAAGCTTAGGAGATGTATTTCCTACTTATACAATAAAAGCCATTTCAATGCCATTTATTTTCAGCAAAATCTGTTGATTCAACAAGATTTCCTAACAGCAGACAAATGATGGAAATGAAATAGATGAGATCTATCAAGCTGATATTTATCAGGGAATCCAACAGTACAAAACAATGCAAAAAAAGAGAGCCCAAGACCAGAAACATTCTCAATATTTAATATTACCAGAACAATAATAAAAACAAAAAAAGTATTCCAGAGAGATTTCAAGATCTGAGGAAAATACTGATGCTAAATAACACTGAATGTAGTGGAACAGAGAACAAGCAGCCAGAAGAGTGAATATACATTTTCCTATCAAGATTTTACTTGTCACTACAAGCTCTTGGACCAATTCCTTGGTTGGCTGCTTTCCCTTGTGGCTGGCAGCAAGGGAGTGCATGGGTCTGTTCTGATGAGCAGCCACCTGAGCTGGACACCAGGTACTGCAGTGAAAGGATTCATCTTGCTTGTGCAATTCAAGAAATAATAGTTGGGGTTCTTTAAAGGAATTTATCATAGATGGCTGAATACAGCTGAAAGATACAAGCTCCAAGGAAATAATGAATTCCAGACCCTCTCTCACATGATGATCTCACTGCTGATAATGCTCAGTGAAAGGATAACACTCACTCCTGCACAAGGAGCAGAACTCACCCCTGGGCCCTCAGCTGGGAGCAGAGCTCAGCATTTACCTTGAGTGTGAAAAGGCTGATTCGTCCAGGCAGTTTGTAAAAGAGCCCATCCCCTCCCCGGGAGTTGGAGTGGAGCATGGCGTTGAGGCAGGCCAAGGGAGATGTGCCACTGGAACGGAAGAAAGGAGATAGCTTAAGAAATGGATTATCAACAAAAGAGCCTGAAAGATCTGGTTAAATGGGCATCCTTTAGCTGATGAGGGGAACAGAGGTGATGCCACTAACTTTACGGGACAGGTGCTTCAGTCAGAACAGTGTCACTGGTTTCATTTTGACCTGTACATCAGCCTTGCACATCACTGCAAACAGGAAACGTGACGCCAATTTTAAAGCTACCTTCGTCTGTTTTCTCACATTTCTAACTTTTACTACCTGTTTTGTCCCCTTCTCTCCTGGAAACTTTCAGTGTTGGATCGATTTTACAAAACCCCCAGATTTATTCAGCAGTAGAAAGATGCAAACAAACTGTACACACACGTGTTACTGCAATGTCTCCCTGATATGTCACAGACCAAACTGCTCGAGCAGAGCTCAATACAAAGGCTCTGATGTTCTCATTTGTTAAGTCCTACATAACTCCCTGGTTAAAGTCCCATCCTACGCTCACGCTGATGGAACTGCTGTGCCACATAATATGGTGTTTTCCAGTAAGTCCCACATGTACAGTCAAAAAGTTGTCTGGAAGACACATTACAGCACTGTCGACTGCATTCTTAGTAAAAGTGAAACTGAAAACTGGACTGAGATGAAATATTTCAAAGAAAATCATTCTGAAATCAAAAACATAGAACAATTTCTGTTTCTACCCTGTATGTGTTTGGGTGCTGGACATTTCTTCACACGCCATGGCAACAGGCAAAGTCACCCTGTATCACTTTTAGATCATATGAACAAAATTTCCAGTCTTCTGTCCTGTTAGACAGTGCTTTCCCCTCTGTGTTTACCAGACACTCCAAGCACACTCACCAGCCGCAGAGCTCTCTTAAAACAGCAAAGTAAGTAATTTTCCCCAAAAAAAGCAAAAAAAACCAAGCAGTTAAAACTCTGCCAGGAGCTAAACTCAGCATGGTGCTGGCTCATGGTAATGTCAGTGCCCCGTATGGAACACGACCCTCCCAGCAGAGCAGCGTGACCCCCAAACCAGGGAGCCCCACCTCAGGACTGATTCAGAAGGAAAAACATCTCAAGGCACTGAGCTGTTTCCTTCAGGAAATGGAGTTTCAGGAAGAGCTTCTATACAAGCACCAGCAAAGCCCGCTGCACATTCAGCCAGGCAGGCTCACTGCCTTTATTCTGCGAACAATCACGCTCTCAGGAAAACAATCTTTTCTTAAAGCAGAGAATTAATGACCAGGGAAGGAAAAGCAGATATCCCAAGGGAAACCACCGACCTTTAAAGGAATGAGTTAGCTTTGTGGGATTTAACATGACACATGTTCTGAAGTCTGGTCTTTACTTACACACTGTGACAGGTCACTTGTAAAAACTGGGAAAGCACAGGATAATTTATGTGTGTGAAGAGCCCTGCTATTATCTTTGGCAGGGGACAGCCTGTGCACAGAGATCTTCAACTGTCTCCTTAGGTAACTTATGTGAGAGAGTTGTAGAAGATTGATTCAAGCAAAGCTCTATAAAGGTCCTCACTAAAATCTGTCTGAATTCTACTCAGAGCTACTACCCTACTGCCCATACCCAAACCAGAGATCTCAGCAAGCATCACAGAATCATGAAACAGTTTGGGTTGGAAGGGACCTTAAAGACCATCTCGTTCCAAACCCCCTGCCACAGGCAGGGACACCTTCCACCAGACCAGGTTGCTCCAAGCCCTGTCCAGCCTGGCCTTGGAAACTTCAAGGATGGAGTAGCCACAGCTTCTCTGGGCAACCTGTGCCATGACCTCACCACCCTCACAGGGAAGAATTTCTTCCTAATATCCAATCTAAATCAACCCTCCTTCACCTTAAGGCCATTGCCCCTTGTCCTATCACTATATGCCCCTGTGAAAAGTCCCTTCCCAGTCTTCTTGTAAGCCCATGGAAGGTGGATGTTCCAACAGCTCCAAATCCGATGCAGCGGCACACACCAGTTCAGGCCTCTCCAAACAACAGCAGGTCCCACACCCAACACCTCTGTACACGTCATGGATTTTCACTATTCAAAACACCCCAGCTGTTTCCTGATTTCATACAAACAAGGAGCAGAAACAAGCTAATATTTAGGTCCCAGAAGAAATCAGTTTACCTTCTGTAGTTAGGTAAAGTACAGGTTCAGGAAACGCAAACACCACAGTGAAAAACAGTCCACAGAAACAAAAGGAGGGAGAAGCAAGTCTAGAAACAATCCTTGCATCTGGATTTCCCAGAAGTCTATCCCTGGACAGCAGGTTTTCGTGTCTCTGGTAGTCAAAATTCCTTTTCATTTTTTTGCCAGGCAGCAGTAACTGAGGCATTTGACTATCACAGTTACCCACTTTCTTTGAGCTGCAAGACACTCTGTATTTCTACTACTGTCATGGAAACAGAGGGAAGCTCACAGGAACTTAACCAAGGAAAGCAGTCTCCCACTTCTGCCCTTTCCAAGGTTCCTCATCAGGTTCTTTTCCATATGAAACCCACTCTGAGATGGGCATCTCCTCCCTACAATGTCAAGAGCCACAACCGTGTGATGTGAGCTGTGCTCTCCTGGTGCTCGAGAATCTGACCATAAGCCAGTGACATAAAGCAGACTGTCTCTTCTAAAACATAATGTCTGCTCTAGAAATGAAGCATCAGAGGAGACAAAACTTAAACTGTTCTCAAACTCAGGTCAAAATAGCAGAAACTGCTGGGAGCTACTTATGTGAGAACTATGCGAGTGAGTGGTAAGTACAGCACAATGCAGGGACCTGATCTGCAAGAGGCATTTATTTCACAATAGATGCATGAAGGGACTCTGTATATTATCAAAAAATCCAAGAACATCTTCCAGTTATTACCAGAGAAAAAAAAACCCTCACAATCTGTATATAAATGTCTGTACTGTCATCTGAAATTACTAGGCTGAAAAGAGAAAAAGGGAAGCAAAGTGGGCTGGGGATGAGGCAGAACTGCATGAAGCAACACCAGCCTTCACACACTGCCTCCCCCATGCTCCACACTGGTTTAGACAAAATCATCAATACTAACCTCATTTCCTTTAGACCTTCAGCCTCTATGACCTGCAGAATCTGTTTTGGGGTCATAGGAGCATCTGAGTAATTTTCCAGCACCTGAAAAGACAGAAAGACCAAGTGTCATTACAGAATTGGCTTCTGCATTCCCAGAACTACTGCCATCAGCTGTGGCCCAGACCCAATAACGTGCCTCTTCGAACTTGATTCACCTGCAAAGATACAGAGTAAAATTTCAGGCTACCTCAAGATCCTGGTGAACACGGATCAAAGCCACAAAAGGCTTTACCTTCATCTCTTCCCTAATTAACCGAAATATAAACATGGAGGAGAAAAAGCAGCAGAATTTGGCCTTGACCCCAGTGGAAGCTTTAACCAGACTTCACTATACGTTAGATGGAGCTGCTGCCACATCAACCTTCCAAACTGAACAGTGGTCAGAGATCTTTAATGATGTAAAACCTTCTCCTACCTCTCCACAAAGCATCCAGTATTTTTTTGTCACTAAAAGTATTACTGTGCAGCCATACAATCCAATAGTGTACCTTCCTCAGATTACTGCATTCATTTCATCTTCACTCCATCCCAGGAAGGGAATCACAAGTTAACAGTCAGAATTCATGCCAGAGAAGGACAGAATTCAGAAAAGGACAAGTACAATAAAGGATTTGGAAAAAAAAATCTGGCTAGAGACTTAAGACTTAAAAGTGCTTGCCTTTGACATAAAATGAAGAAAATCAGATATTAAAAGGCAATACAATAAATAACAACTCATCCTTTCATATATTATATCAAGAATAGAATTGTCACTTATATACGAAGAAGTAAAGAGGTTATTACTTTTATTTTTTTTTAAAAAGCCTGTGGAACTTACTGCTCCAAAATGTCTAGAAGCAAGAACTCAAGGATTCAAAGAGAGGACCGGACATTTCTGTGGATAAGAAGATTATCCACATAAACAGGAAACAATGAGCAAAAATAAGCTGCAGTAGATGTAAACCACACAGTTTCTTTGGGAGCAGATTACCCTACAGCTGCCGAACCATGCGCCGGCTCCTGCACCTTCCCCGGCAGCAGACAGTGCTGCTCTTGGCATGCAAAGGCACCCAGCTCCACAGACCTGGGGCCATGAGCAAAAAGAGGGTGAGACAGGCACAGGCCATGGCCAGGAACAGGCGTGGAAAGCAGCAACAGGAATTCACTCAGGAACTTTTTGATCATAACCATGGTCTAAACTGCCCCAGCGTTGCGGCCACACGATGCACAGCCCTGGTGTCATTTGTCCCCACACTTTAAAGTCAGCAACACAGTGTTGTCTCTCAGTCTGACTCGTGTGGGAAGGCAGAGGAAGGACCTAGATGCCCCATTTCCATCAGCAAAATCTAGAAGTGAGTCACTGCAGCAGCCACGCCAAACGGACACGTGCAAAATCATCCCAAAGCTGTGCAGGGCAACGTTTGCACCTCAAACCATCTCCACCCTCCGCAAGTAATGAAAAACCCAACTGCAGTTCTGCACTTCAACTGTTATGATAAGGCCAGGTTGGATGGGGCTTGGAGCAGCCTGGACCAGTGGAAGCTGTCCCTGCACGTGGCAGGGGGTTGGAACAAGATGATCTTTAAGGTCCTTCCAATCTAAATCTTGATTCCACAAATGGAATTTCTTAAATCATATCCACCTAACAGGTATTTTGCAGATGCTTGAAGCTCACAAGCTTCTGAGCATGAGGTAAGAACCTCATGGGGAAGAGAATTCGAGAACTAACTTGAGTTAAAACCCAATGAAAAGACAAAGAGTGTAAAGAAAAATCAAAGCAACTGATGAGCCGTATTCAGAGAGAGTAAACTAATTAAATTCCATACAGCTCCATCACACTTTTTCCTCCCTCCACAGGTTACGAGGTCTCCATGCCTCCCTCCTGAGCTGTCACCCCATCACTCAAAGGCTGCAGACAGCTGACACGGGGAAACTCATTGCTCTCGAGCCCAGTGAGATCTGCAAAATACAACACGTCTGTTCCAAAAAATCAGGGAATTATTCAAACCTCTCTCCAGTGACAGACACAGCAAGCGAAGTATGTGGCCTAAAACTGAGCACAAAGGAGCATTTACATACGGATAAAAGAATCTACGCTCAGGGGAACAATTTCCAATCAAGAGCTGTATTAAGTGTACAGAGCACTTAATGGAAGAACTGGGGGAGAGAAGATCCTGCAAGCTTTAGACACCAAATCCCAGTCTCCAGCACTGCCCCTTCTATCCCTCTCCAACCTGACACTCCCAGCACCACGTCAGCCTTCCACCCAGAGCTACAACTTGGACATTGGCTATTCCTTACCCCTCAAACAGAAATTGTCCCCCTCCACTATTTATAGCACTGATAGCTGAGGGTTCCTGTGCCCCTAATTATGGAAGTTTACATCACTTCCTCAATTTACTGGTCATCTAGCTCTGACAGCCTTTGTGGGACCCTGCCATGGCTTTGGGTATCCAGATGAATCTTTAAAGGTTTATTTTATGGAACGTGCAGAGTTTTCGCTCTGTAGAAGGAGCAACACTGAAGAACACTTTTGCCTGTGATTCTCAGAAACATCAAGAGGAATACAAAATACACCAGCACACGTCAGAGAGGGAAATTAAAAGCATTTTGACAGGGAGCATGTGTAAGACTGGTGTGAAATAAAGATCTATTTTTAGTGGATTTACAATCAGTCCTGCAAGCTGGAAGTGCAGCTACGCAACTGTAGGTCTCTCTAAGTGGATAATCTAGTATGAGATCGTTCTATTTCTGGTTCATCAATGGCTCTAAGATGCTGCTGAGGCTTAGACATCTCATGCACCCACCGTGCCCAACGTCTTGGCCAAAAGACAGGTGAGAAGAACTGTGTGAAGAGGTGCCTTCCCCATGACACAAGGATGATGAGGTGTATTAAGTGACTGCTTTAGAGTCACAGCCTCATGTGCTGCTTTAAGCAGCCTATAAATATTTTTTTCACCTGTCAGAGCCCAGGATGTTTGAATGAGCTGACTTTGTGCAAGGTCACATAGCACAGCTTCTGCCCCCAGGGTCACCTACCAGGAAAGCATCCTTGCCACCTGCAGTGACACACCTGGTTCACAGCACCTGGATCCCAAGGAGAAAAGCAGGATGGAGAACGAGACCACTGGGCTCCTGCAGTGAACTTCCACAGTGGCTGCCTTATGCCCTTCTCCAGTTTTTCAAGCAAAGCCACGTGGGTCTAAAATATTATAATTTACACATAAAAGATGATGCAAGTTGCTAGAAGTCAGATGCTTGTCTGATTAGGTTTCCTCCTGGCAAGCAGTAAGAAAACACTCCAATAGCCAAAAAAATCTTACTCAGAAGCACCAAGACTTATCCTGAACATCCTCAGTACGAGACATGAACCTCACTGGACTCACCCACACTACTCCGTCTGAATGTTTACACGCTTCAATGCATAACCTGGGCTGGCAAAACCAAAACAAACACACACAACAGAAAAAAAGGAAACAAACCACACTCAAGCCCTGTAAATCCATTCCTGCAGGAGTCCATGGGCTACACAGGAGGAACACATGTATCCTCATGAGTTGTACACCACTGACACAGCTACAGGGAGGAAACGCAAGATCCGTTCACATCCAGGCAGCTGGATCATCCCTTACGCCATCCCTGCACTGCTGTACCTGTGTCACTGGGTCACCAGGAGAGAGCCAGCTCCTCCAACCAAATTCCAAACAGCCAGCTTAAACACCTCGGCATGCAGCCCTCAAATCAAACCTCTGACTAGCTCACTGAAAGACACTGAAATTATTTTTCTTTTTTGATTTCCTACTTCATAACTGGGGTTCAAGACAGATCCAGCTCAAAGGCTTCATAGAGGGAAGTCACCTTCCTCCCACTGCAACAGTCCCATGACAGTGGCATTCCCACAGACACCACCAGAGCAGAGCTGGGCTTGGAAGTTGACGCCATCAACAAGAGATTCTTTAAGACAAAAAGACTAAGACATCTCCGTGGCCATGTCTCCTAAACCCAAAAGTGACCAAATACGGGCTGATTGAGGGATGTTCAGTCCAGCTGCTGCTCCGGCAGCCCGGCACACGCCACCAGCCCTCGGGCGCTGCCGGCGCATAGAAGGAACTCACACCCTCGGTAATTAAACCAGAAACTTTTGACAGCGGCCGTGCCCTCTCCGGAGGCTCCGGTTCCTCCCACGGAGCTTTAAACCATCTGAAAGGAAGAGGATGAGCGGGACCGTTCCCGCAGCCCTGCCCGGCACGCACTGAACCGCTGCGGGACGGCACCTCCCGCGTCCCATCCCGGGACCCGCTGCAGCCCCGCCCGGCGGGAGGCGGCGGAGGCCGCCGGGACCCCCGGCGGGCGGGCAGCTCGCCACTGAGGGCCGGGGGCCGCGCTCGCACAGCCCCGGGGCGCATCTCCTTCCCACCGGGCTGAGGAAGAAAAACAACCGTGCAGGAGACCCCGGCCACAGCGGCCGGTGGGGGAACCGCGGGAAGCCGCGGGACCGGGCGGGGAACGGGCAACATCGCCCGCGCCCTCCAGGCGGACCCGGCCCCCGCTTTTACCCCCTCGAAAGCGATGGCGGCGCCGCCGGCCCCGTTACTCGGGGAGGGGCCGGACGCGGCGGGGAGGCCCCGGTGCACCGCGGAGTCCCCGCGCCCCCTCCCTGGACGCCCCCCGGCCTCACCAGGCGGGCGGCCTCGGCCCACGTGCGCTCCTTC
>VXBT01000735.1:244028-262248 GCA_013400235.1 Oriolus oriolus
GGCTGCGAGACCGAGCCGGAGCGGAGGGCTCGAGGCTGAGCCCCCGCGGTTGAGGATTGCGGCTATTCGTGCTCCAGCATCCCAGTTATGACAGGATCACTTAGGCTTGGAAAAGACCTTTGAGATCAGCGAGTCCAACCTATGACCCAACACAACAATGTCCACCAGAGCAGGGCACTGAGCGCCACGTCCAGCCTTTCCTTAAACACCTCCAGGGACAGTGACTCCAGCACCTCCCTGGGCAGCGCGTGCCGATATCTAATGACCCTTTATGTTAAGAAATTTTTCCTGATGTCCAAACTAAATCTCTCCTCGGTTAAGCCCCGAGATTCCTTCTCCCCACGGCGCTGAAAAAAGACTGGTTTAAATCAGCACCCGCTGCCGTCGCAAGTAAAGAAGCACCGAGGCCGAGGGCCTACCTTGGACTGAGATCCAGGTGGGGTTTCACCAGCACTTCTGGTTCCCAAGGTGCCACATGCCAGGCATCAGCACCTTCTACTCATATTTACACATATATATACACACATTCACACACACACACTTTACACTAGTCATTGCAGTTCTACTCATATTTACATTTTTCCACTTACTTTGAGCAGAGACTTCTTTTTTTTAGTGAAAGAAAAATAACACAAGGCTTTGTCAAACCTGGAGTCACTGAGCCCTGCCCCAAATGAACAATGAAAAACACGCATTTTGATAGATGCAATAAATCTTATTGACTTTATTACACGTTGCATTTTAGGATCACTTTACATTCCTAGACAAAAGAGATGATACAAATAAATATAAGCTGTAAAACTATGGACAGAACTATGGACAGGTTCTTTTTCTACAGATCACCTAAGAGAAGGCGGAGGTGGGTGTATCTCCAAGGAGCTGAGAGTTGACATCGACAGCTGTGACCATAGAAGGATCCTGGGTCACCTCTTCAAAAAGAAAGGGGGCTGGAGAAGGCAGTAAGCACCTGGACCCCAGAGAGTCAACCCCCCACTGCACAGTGCAGCAGGCAGGACCAGTGTTCTCATTTCAGTTCCATCTCCGTAGCTAATTATGGCTTTTGCAGGTTCTCTTTTCCAGTCTGTGTTCGAACACAGCAGGAACAGACCCCCAGGAATTACACTGAACTGTTTTAAAGACTGGTGCACACTGCCCAGCACAGACAGGAGAGAGGACAGGTCCAGGTACACAGGTGCCTCACTGAAACTCCAGCGCTGCGTGTTCAGCGAGGGCAGACTTACACACCTAAAACTGACTGAACACTGCCTGCTCTGATCTGTATAAGGCACCGGCGCAGCCCCAGGTGCTCTGGCAGAGGTATGTGTTTTAGAAGATTCAAGCAGCATGCAAATATTTTTAAAAAGGCGTTTAGACCTAAGTTAAGGATTTAAGAAAGTGCTTTAATTCCTATGCTTCAGTGTCTCGTGGCGCTTGCTCCTACGGCCGACTCCTGCTCCATGCCACTTTTTTTTAAAAAAAGATCCCTTTATACAGATCAGAGCAAAGACAATTATGTTGAATGTTAAACATTCCTAAGAAGAAAAGGTGACGGCGCAAGGCTGTCCCAGGGCCTCTTCCAGGAGTCCAGCTGGATTTCCTGCCTTTGGTTAACCAGCAGGAAGCCCAGATGGTTCAGATAACACCAGAGAAGAGCAAACTCGGCAGGAATGTTTCTTAAAAGCTGCAAACCAGAGCTCAGTATGTTTTGTACAGCTTAAGACAATGTATCTTAACATCAGTGCTACTGAGCATCTGGTGAGGGTTTAAGTCCATTGGAATGAGAATCCAAAAGCTTCTGTAACAGGCCGAGATTGCCCATGAATACACTGACCAAATCTCCACCCCAGCCCCAATTTACATACAATGACTAAATATGCAGATTTATTCTTTTCCACTCTACTGAGTTTCTTTCACCTTGCTAATGAATTTCTACAGAGTTAAAAGCAGAGCCTTTCTGAAACTGGCTGGCTCATCAACAGGAAAACAAGTTTGCACTGCAGAGTTCCATGGTACCAGCCCTGCCACGAGGGCAGTTTCCAGCATATGAATTTAATATAGACTAGAATTCCCTATGGAATAGTAGCAACTGAGGAAGAGTGTGCACATGTGCAGACACGGATGTGTCTGTGTACGCATTATTCACATAAAACATGTGTACATAGGGATGTACATAGACGTGCTTATACATTGTGCTGCTATTTCAGGGCTTTAAACACTTCCCTCCCCCCTTGTTTAATTTCAATTCTCTGAGCACTTAAACCATACAATCATCTTTTAAAATGTCCTACTACAGAAGATTATGTGCTAGAGAGAAAAAGGGAGGAGAGGGAAGAGAAGGTGATGTTATACTATGCAACAAAAGCCAGTTAAAAGGCTCTCTGGACATAAACAGTGCTTTGTAAAAACGAAGATTATGCTGGGTTTCAATGTTCAGGTTGAAAGAAATTGGTCATGTGCCTGCTCTCTCAGTTATAAGCAAATCCCTCCTTCCTCCACCAAAACTAATATATATATATATGTGTGCATATATGTGTATACATATATTAACCTTGTGGCCCAGGAAAGCAGTCCATGGATTGCAGCAGCCAAGTTGGTGTTCAAGGGGCCCACCTGGCTCACCTGGGCACCGTGCCTGCAGGATGCACAGGTGAGCTGTGCTGAGCACTCGGTTCCTCCTGCTCAGGGGGTCAGTAGAAAGGAGTTCTCCAGCCTGGGTGAAGTCACTCCGTGGACACTTAACGAGCACAAGGCAGAGTCCACACATCAGAGCATTTCTACAACCAGGCAAGTCCTCACACACTCACACGTGTCAGTCTGGAGGAAGTCATCAGTGAGGGAAACAGGTAAAAATGTTCACAGGATGACAGCCAAGAGCAACCAGGAAAAGTAACATCCCAAGTCTCAATATACAGTGAACTAAAACTTACGAATGAGCTGTGGGACACTAGACAGGGACACCTTACTCTGTCCTTAGCGTGGAGTTCCACGTCCCTCTACCCTGCTACACAAGCCTGCTTTAGTCATAGGGCAGCTTTGCAAGGAGACTGTCAAAAGCAGGAGTTCTTCCTCCCTTGTTTTCAAAGTAAAACCCCTGGAATTAACACCAGCTTCCATCACCAGCCTTGGTTAGGTGGGTTTCACTCCCAGTAGGCTCTGAGTGGGCTGGGAGGCGCAGAGAGAAAGCTGCTTAACATGGAACAGGTGAGGCACAAGAGGCACTGAATGCTGAACCTCCTTAGACACCAAGAGAAGGAACCAAACTCCCAGGAGTACACTCAAAGGCAGCTCCAAGTTCCAGTGCTCTGCCCAGCTGAGAGTCTGAGCCTGGCAGGGAGAGCTCTGAGCTAATGCTACGTTTTTCATCAACAGTGGGAGGCATGAGAAAATGGCCATATGCCATTAAAGATGTCACATGGACACTGGTTTTAAATGCCAGGGGTAAAGATGGAGGCAAGAGAGAGAAGGAAAGCTGTGGAGCTGACACTGGCATGCAGAGGTGTTCTTTGACAAGGTGGTTCCTGTTGGTAGGGGTGAGGTCTGTAGGTCAGCTTAGAGGAGCTCTCACTTACGCCTGTAAACAAAGAAAGGACTTCAGATTCTACTGCTTCCTTTCTAGAGACCACAGAGTTGTTTTCAAGACCCTTTTCTGTCCTACAGCCCTGTGGGGAGGCACAGCTGTGTGGTGGTGAGGACACACTGGCCACTGCCATCCTGCCTGTTCAGACCGATGCCTGAACCCCAGGTGATGATGCCAGTCTCTCACGCAGGAAGAGGAAGAACCTTGTCAAGTTTGAACAGATCCTCTGCTTTTTAGCCTCTTTTGGTTCTCACTGTGGAGCTGTAAATTGGTGGTTCTGTTGCGATGACTTTCAACTCTGTCTTCTTAGTGCCCAACAGCCAAAAAGCCCCGCGCAGCAGAAGGGCTGGTGCAGGAGGAGGACGGTGATGCTGTGAGGTGATCCCCATGCTTCCCATTGCTCCTAACACACTGTAACGTACCTCATGCATTTTTGATTTCCTAACTAAAATCCATTTCCCACAGAGGCCAAATGCTGAATTGCAAGCACGGATCTTCCCATGGCTCAGTGCCCCTGGACTGGCCCGAGTCTGTTAAACAGCAACAAGGCCATCTCCAGGGAAAGGGGCTGGAGGCTGGCCAGGAGCTCTCTCTGCAGGTTTGTCCTTGTCTCTGCTCCCAGAAGGTAAAGGCTGTTCCCTCCCTGGAGAGGAGTTGCTGGTTTTATTTTGGAACCAGCCCTCGTGACTGTGGGTAGAGCTGAGAACTGGGGGTGCCTGATCCTGATGAGGATCCCGCTGATTTCCTTCCAGTTTTCGGTCTGAGGAAGGAAAAATTAAAACATAAACAAGAAAAGCTCTAACAATGTCACCTGTTACTTTCAAAATTTAATCTTCAAAAAGCTGATTTTTTTACTGGAGTTATTCTCTAATAAACAGTCTCAGCTTTTTCTTCTGTCCTATGTCCTACACCCTGAAAGAAGGTTGTGGCAAGGTGGGGGTTGGCCTCTTCTCCCAAGTAACAAGTGACAGGCCAAGGTGAAATAGCCTCAAGTTCTACAAGGGGAGGTTCAGGCTGGATATTAGGAAAAATTTCTTCACTGCAAGAGTTGTTGAGCCCTGGCAGAGGCTGCCCAGGGCAGAGGAAGAATCTCCATCCCTGGAAATGTTAAAGAAATGAGAAGCTGTGATAAGGTTTAGAGGCATGGTGGAATTTGGTTGAACGTTGGACTCAAAGGTCTTTTCCAGCCTTAATGATTCTATGATCCTATGCTCCTTTCTCCCTCTCTCTTTGCTACAAAGCTCACCTTCACTTCAGTGATGAGAAGTGCTGACCAAAGAACTGTACTTGCACCTCTCCTGTGGGCCAGTCTGCTCAGGGAAGGTCCAACTCACCTGGGTTTTGATTTTTTATTTGAAGTGCTCTCAAAGGTTGAGGCGTCCACTTGAATCTCATCTTCTTCCTGCAGAGCTGCTTCCAGAGCTGCCTGAACCTTGGGAGCGATGGCTGGGCCTTCATAGTTCCTCGTCGTTCTGCTGGGCCCGTCCAGTTCCAGTAACACGATGTTCTCTGCCTGAGACACCAAAAGCAGAATCAAAGTCTCCACGTTTTCATACAAACTGCTGCTTTTCCCTCCAGAAACTTAATCTGAAGTACTTTATAAATGTATGCAGGACACTACGAATTTACATCTCAAAGAAGAACACACAATCCCCTCTGGAATTCACATTCCCCTGAGCAGGAGGGTGAAGAGACAAAGGTTCAACCACACGTGGGCTTACCCTGTACCGAGCCTCTGTGTGACTCATCATGGACGTCCTGGCGTGTTGGCTCAGGGGCCTTTTGTACCCCACAGCAGATACTGGTCTTTTCATCATCTGCTGGTTACTAGAGAAAAACAGAGACTCAGTCTGTTATACCCTAAAACCAAAGGTTCCTCTTGGAGTTTACGAGCTGCAACATCTGCAAATTCCATGCAGAAATCTGTTTCAACACAGCAGAAACCACCCAGGCTGCATTTGTAGGAGCAGGAAAGAAATATGATAGGAATGCACTGCTATTTTAATGCTGAATGCACTACTACATATATTTTACATATAATTATTTGGTTTGCCTACTAGAAAAATCATAATCTTCCAAGAATTCTAACGGTACATTTCTATTTTACAGCACCTATTGAGAGGAAGAAATTGTTTTGTTTTATTTTATTTTATTTTATCATGCATCAAGAAGCTGTGAACTCTAGAGGGCCAGTTTAAATCCCCAGTTCAATCCCTCTTTTGTTCTTGACAGCTAGAGGGTTTCCTGTGACCTGTAATTCCATCCCAAGAAAAGAGCAGAAGTACACTCACTCCAGACGGGTTATGGGATGTAGTTTCCAGTTGTCTTCCTCTTCATCAAGGAATGATCTGTTCATGATCTTATTCTTTTCTTCCAAGGGAATAAAGTTTTCGATAATCAGGTGCCTACATGCAACCACAAAAATGAGAAATAGACAAGAAACATAATTAGCATGACTTTACTCACTGCTCCACTCCCACTGATGTAGTACAACCCTGGAAAAGGAGGAATGGTTTAGTTTTCTCACGTTTAAATCTTATTTCACAAGTATGTGCAAGGCAGTGCCTCCACTCCCCACCCTGAGAAACCTCCTCTGTTACAGTTAATAGCAGGCAATGGAGTGATGGGACTTACTTTAGCTTTAGTTCCCTGGTGAGTTCATTCTGGGTCTGTTCCATTTCCTGGCGCCCCTTGATGTGCTCTTCTTGGAGATCATGGATCTCTGCCTTCACAGCTTGCAGCTTGGAAAATAACTGGAGCACACAACAAGAGCCAAAATCCGTCACTTGCCAATGCTCCTCTCTCTTTCACACACAAGCTGATTTTATTCCCAGCCTGGGAGACAGGGAATCATTTTCTCTTTACCTTTTTGAGTTTTTTGGTCTTTATGTCCACCTCTTGCTGAAGAGAACTATAGGTCTCCTTCAGCTCTAGTGTTTCCTCATCCCGACTTTCCATCTGTTGCTGCATTTCTCGCTCCCGACGTTTCTGAAGAACGTGACAAGACGGCATTAAAGACCACAATTACCTTGTCACCTCCAGCTGACACACATGATACCAATGCTCAGGATGGGTTTCCTTCCCTGCCTTCCAGTTCTTCCTATCTCTTGCCATAAAAAAACCAGAAGCATTAACTCTTACTTGTCCTTATTTTGCAGTTAAAATCAGATAGTGTGAACAAGGCTCAAGCTTCAACTAAAGGAATAAAATGCCACTTTTTAGATTATTTTTTTCTTTCCTTTTTATCAGTTCATGCTGGTTACTGTATTTAAGAACCACTAACAGAATTTGCATAACAGAAAATGAACTTTCAGCAGAGAGTAAAGACCCCTCCCTTGAGCTAAAGGCTGAACTGGTACTCTTAGATGTCTTAGAAATATTTCTTCACTTACAAACAGCTCAAATCAAGATAGGAGGTAAATCTTTACCATGAAGAGCTAGACTAAAACTATTATAAACCTTCTTTACATATTTCAAATAATGACAAATCTGAGCCCTTCCCCCTTCTTTTCAATAAATGATTGCCATTAAACCAATTTTAGGGTTAACCCCGGAAAAATTTTCTGGTAATTTCCCCAACACAATGTTTTACAAAAGTTCTGCAGCAAGGCTTTTTATACAAAATAACAAATCTCCTTCCTTGTACCTGTTCTGCAATTTCCTGTCGTTTCTGTTCCAGGATTTTCTGCTGTTCATTTGTGTGATCCACAATATTTTTCCCTCCCACCAGCAGCTTGCTTTCCATTGTCTGAAAGGAAAAACCAGGGTCAGAAGTTCCTCTCAGTGACCACAGAAGGTAACTTTCTCATCTATGGATACAACTTCTTCAGGGCAGCTCCCTTATTTAACCTTCTCTTTCAAGGCAGCTGCTACAAGAATCACTATTTCTTAAAAATCCTATAAAACTCTGGGATTAATGCAACAGCAACTTGTTTAGAATAAGGCGCCACTGCAATATGTGGGAAAGCTGGAGAACCAAAATGTGTGCTCTGCAGTAAAGACCTTGCAAATGATCTGTGACAGAATGAAACATTTTTTGTGCCATTTCACACAGCTTGTGAAAAGATGCATTGTCTTTTATTGTGCCAATTGCTTAAGATCACCACATAAGAACAATGAAACAACTCATGAATATTGAAATATTCAACTTCTGGCTAGAAATAGTTTATTTTAAAATCTTCCAAACTAAACACAAACCACTATCCTGGAAACTTCCTGTGAAACATCCTTCCAAATTGGGAAACCCTTATTTTCCCCACAGCCTAAAGAAATTGCTTTCAAAGAGTATGACAAGGAAGAATTCTACCTTGATTTTTGCACTCAGCATCTCTGTTGCTTCCTTCTCTCGCTTCAGGTCCTCCATTTTTTTCTCCTTCTCTTTCAGCAGCCTCATCTTTTCTTCTGCTACCAAGCTGTGATCCTCGACTATAGCTTTCTTCTCAATCTCCAGCTTTTCTTGTTGCTCCCTCCAATAATCATCTTTGTCATCTCCTTCATCCTCACCCTCTTCAGTGTCCTCCTCCTCTTCCCCCCCCTCCCTTCTCCTTTCTCTCCTCTTTCTTTTGCCAATAGACCGTTTTTCCAACTGTGCCTTGAGTCGAGCGATCTCTTCCTGGAATTCCCGCAGCAGAGCCTCCTTAGGATCCTCGTTCACTTGCGGCTTGTTCTTGATGTTTTTGGCACGGTTGGCATATCTCAGCGTGGTCAGTGTCTCCTCTACATTGTAAGAGGCAGGGCCTATATTGGCCACCATCACAGTTTTGGCATTGCCACCTAATGAGTCCTGAAGTAGCCTGGTCAGCTTGGAGTCCCGGTACGGAATGTGTGTGCTTTTGCCATCTACCAGGGCAGAGATAACGTTGCCCAAAGCTGAGAGGGAGAGATTGATTTTAGTGGCTTCCTTCAGCCTTTCCCCCTGTGCTCCAGTCTTTGCTTGCCGCTCGCTGCCTGCCAGGTCGACCAGGTTGAGCTTCCCAACACGGATGTGGTTCTCTCCATCCAGTCCCAACTCGCTGCACTCGATAGTGATCTGGAAAATGGCGTGAGATCGAGAGCTGTGCTCGTTCATGTTGGTGGCACCAACAGAGCGGTTCTGGTTTCCCAAATTCATGATGTGCTCTATCTCCTTGACGCTTTTCGTAACAATGGTGGTCAAATCCTTAACAAAAACCCCCGTGTCTGGTCTCTCTTTCAACTCCAGCCGCTTGGACTGATCCTTTGATAACAAGTCTCTGATTTCTTCTTGGTAAATTTCCAAGTAAGACGCTCTAACTAAGTATTGCTGATTTTGAGATCTGGAGATGTGGGTGAAGATGTGCTCGAATGAATTGGGGATGACCCCTCTCTTTTCGGGATCACCACGCACCCCTTCCATCGTATACGTTTTCCCTGTCCCAGTCTGCCCATAGGCAAAGATTGTCCCATTAAACCCTTGCAGAACAGAGTCCACGAGAGGCCTGAAGGTCTCATCGTAGAGCTCGACCTGTTTGGAATTCCAGTCATACACAGCATCAAAGGTGAAAGTTTTAGGCAGTTCATGAGCCGTTCCCCGCGGATTCTTCACTGAGACCTGCCCTAACTTGACATCCACATTGACAACTTTTTCATAGGAAGCAGTTTTCTCTTTGCTGTTCATGGGCCGGCAGCGCACGACCACCCGCACGGACTCGGAGCTCTTTGCCTTAGACATGACGGCGGGGCTGCGGCTGCTGTGATCCGGCTGCTGGATGATCCCGTGCTAGAAACCTGAAACAAAAACAAAGCAGGAATGTCTGAAGGCAGTTTACTGCAGGGGACAGCTTTTCACAAAGCCAAAGACTTGCTTCACTGATTTGAGCAGCATTCTGCATTCATTAAGTTGCAAGGGATTTTGAAGAACCAAAATAATGTACCACATGAAAACCCTGCAAAGGCCTGAACTGAGACAGAATTATTTTACCAAAGGCTGTGCATCAAATGGTATCATTTTTACGAGCTCTGCTGCAAAAACTCATCATCTAATCACACCTTTACAGTTGGTAAAGATCCTTTTCTTGACCCTTAAAAATAATAACAAATCCTTTAAAACTATTTATAAGAAGAATACTTTGCTATTTATTTTCTTTGCAGTCAGGCCTTTTGTTTTAAATCTTCCATTTTGAAAATCTAGTACAGCCTTGCTCTATCTGGAGCACAAGTCTGCTATTATCTTTTCTTGTGGCAATATACTTTTATCAGATTCTCCACAGAAGCCAGCCCTGCTCAACTACACTGACGTACTGACATCACTCCTGCTCTGGTGTTCCAGCTGCATCAGGTTTACAGGACTCACCACCGACCTAAACTCACACTGCATAAACCCAGATCACAGATCCAAGTAGTTCGTGACTCTGAGTAGAGAGGAAGGACACACTGGTGCATCCTCCGGTCATCAGCAAGATGAGCCGCCACTGAAAACAGAGCAAAAAGCCTGTGTTCCTGCTAAAGCAGTCACTGCTAAAGCCTCTAGCAGCAGATCTCAATGGCATGGCTTGGGGAATGCCATGTGGCTTCTAATAACCCTTTTTATTTCCAAAATATCTTCCAAGAAGAGCCCTGAGGTCCTTCTGCCAGCTGGAACTAAGTTTAAAACTAATACACACAGAGAACCCCAGGTAGTGCTGGCACAAGTTCAGGTGTGGCTTCCTTGGGATGTGTTCACTGCTCCCTTCCCAGCTGGATCAGCAGGAAACAGGGATTTTTCTCTAATTGTTTTTTCACTCGATAATTGCATGTATTAACAGAGCTTCTCCAACAAGGTAGCAGAGAACTTCAGGACCAGAGCTAGTGGATGGGAAAGGAAGCACAATTCTAGCCCAATGTACAGTCAGACTGGCAAAAAGTAAAACAGAAGTAACAGATAAACATGGTTAAGAATTGCACAGAAACCTCAATATGGCCTTGGGAATTTCCTTGGGTCTGCGGGGGGAAATTCTTTGCTTCTCATTCTTCCCATGAAAGCACTGAACTGGACACTCATTCAGAATTCACTCTACACCCTGCACAGTGAGTTCAAAGTGTTACAGGAATTTTGGGTAGCTACTGAATAAAACCATTTCCCTCCTAACTGACAGATAAAGGTGACCTTCCTGTCTGACCCACAGCAAACACGAATTCTGGAGCACGAACACAGAAAGAATAAGTGAAACGAGGACAAATCTTGGCAAAATCACAAAAAAACAACCCTCCCTCTTCTCATCCTGAGGAGCTGTATACATTAACACGCGCTTCTCTGTCCACAGCTCCCAGAGACATTCCTGTAATTCAAGTTCACAAGAGACGATTTTCTGACAAGGTCACATGACAACCACTGTGTCACGTATCTGCATGTTCACACTGGCAAACACTCGAATTAGGCACAAGTTCCGACAAGGAGAGCACGGATTTATTTCATATATTGAATATCTAAAATACTACTCTGCTGAGAAGCGCCGCTTTTGTAAGCAACTATGACAAATATTAAATGATCAGAGCTCAGTTAGTCTCGCCAGAAATACACCTTGAACAAAACTTATGTTGCACATTTGTTGCTCCTCTGGGTGTACCTCCTCGCCATCAGCTTTTCACACCTTTCTCCGCTTCACTTGCAAGTCTCTTTTTATAGTCGCAAACAACTGATTTTACCCCTGATTTGGGCTATTTTCATAACAACCCATCACAAATCATCTCCAATTATTTTAGCTACTGCGGTGAAGTTTACTGGAAGCATAACAAATTATGGTTCTTCTCAGATTTATCCAAGTGTGTAACTGGAAAATAAAACCAATTAGCTGGCAGTGTTTGTATTCCCCAGAAACTCCAGGGCAATGTTTGAGCTGCCAGAGTGGCTGGACATGAATGGCCAGAAAGCTGGAAATGCTGCTGTGCCATCCACTCTTCTCCATCAAAGATGGGAATTTTTTCATTAAATTAGTGCAGCCCAAAGTGACCTGGGCCAGGTCCCTACAAGTCAAGGTCAAGACTGAGATGGATGTACTTGCAAATGTGCCCCTGGTGATCAAGAGGGAAGGATGGGCAGAAATTGAAGCATTTTTATTTATTTCAGTCAACCCAAGGTTGTGCCTGAAAAAATGACCAATGCCACAACCTGAATACAAACTGGGGCAACCACTTTTCCTGAGAAGCTTCCAAGGTTGGGAGGTGCTGTCTTGGATAGCAGTGCCCCAGGCACCTGCCCTGACAGGTGATGTCCTGAGGCCGCTCTGCTTCCTGCCTTAAACTTAAACATCTCTGAAAGATTTTCTTGGAACTGCCCAAACCCTTCCCTTTGCGTCTCTGCACATCCCGAGGTACCACTCGAAACATTCCATTGCTTCTCGCCATTCAAATCTTTCAAATATTTGTGGTTTCGTAATGTCACGGTTGAATTGTGTCTTCCCGTCCTTCCCAAGCCAAACCACCCTTTGTGCTGCTGTTCTCCTCTCGCCTCCCTGCCAAACGCTCCGCAGGCCGGCCACGACATCCCGGTGCTGCCTCTGGAGCTGGGCCGGCGGTGCCACCTGTGCCACGGTGTGCCCCGATTCCACTCGGCGTCTGGGGTCACCTGTGGTCACCTCTGTCGCCTCAGCACGGCACCCCACGGGTGTTCCCTCCCCCGGAGCGCCGGGACCGCGGGCTCGTTCCCGGATTCACCCGAACATCCCCCTCCGCCCTCGCGTCTGCGACACCGGGCGCTGCAGGGAAGGGGGCCCGGGGACAGCGGAGGGCGCCCGTGGAGAGGGCGAAGGACCGTAGGGGAAAAGGACCGGGAGCGGGGGACACCCACGCGAACGGGGCCACCCGCCCGCGGCATCGCCCTCGCAGCCGGGCCGCGGGCGGGTCCCGCCGCCTCCCGCGCTCGCTGTCCCGGCCGCCCCACCGCGGTGCGGGCCGTGCCCACGCGTGGCACCGGGGGCGGACGGGGAGCAGAGGGGGCCGCGGGCTGTCACGGGCNCTCGGCCGCTCCTCCCGCGGCCCCGGAAGCGGCGCGGCCGCTCCGCCCGCCCGTGACGCGCTTCCCTGGCAACGGGCGCGCCCGCCCCGCGCCGCCGCTCCCGGATGGAGCCGGGACAAAGGGGCCCCGCCGCGCCCCGCACCGGGCACCCCGAACTCCGCCAACCCCGAAAGTGCCGCGTTATGCGCCAGCCGGGCGCGTCCCGCCGCTCTGTCGAACACAGGCTGGGGCCTTTAAAATCCTCCAAAGCTCGGGAATATTTCCAAGGAGAAAAAGACCACCATAAAGAAAAGACATTTAAGAGTTAAATCCCCTTAACTAGAGCTGGTACCAGAGACTCCTGAAACGGAGGAAGGAATGTCGGTGCACTACGAGTGAATACAAAATCAAGTTTTTATTAGTACAAAAAATACCTTTTTTTAAAAAAAAAAAGAAGAAACACCCCACCCTAACATTTTGTTTTAATACTTTGTCTTTCCAACAGTGTGGGGAACGGCTTCCCCTGCTCCACAGCAAGGCAAGGCAGCCCCAAGGGCACCACCCAAGATCACTAAACTGTATGACACAAGGAGCTTCAAAGTCTTCAAAAGCCTGGCTCCCAAACGCACCAAATCTGATGATTTTCCCCCAAAGCCCATGATTTTTGAAGCCAGCCCTGAGGAAACAAGAGATGAGTTTTTGCCACTCTGACACCTGGGGGATCTTCTCATTTAGCCCTCTTTTGCTCACTCCTCTGAGCCTTCAAACTCCCTGAGAGCTCAGAAATGTTTCAAGGAGGAAAAGACCACCATAAAAAGAGACATTTGGAGTTAACCACTCATAACAGCCTTGCCTGGACTGCAGCAGTGCACTGGAGGCAGCAGCTCTGATACCACAGACTCACCCAAGCGGCATTTTTGAAAAATGAACAGTTCTGTACTCAGTCTTTGGACCAGAAAATGAAGTCACAGAAGCACCAAAAGGTGTCGGTCAAGTTGAGTCTCACCACATTGGGATTATCAGTGTTACAAGCATCAAACCATACCAGGCCAAACAGAGGGGTTTGGGCTGTTGCTTCCCCATCAATGAATAATTTTCCAGAGTTACCTCTACTGGGAACTGCCCCAGACAAGGGCAATGCTCTCAGAGCAGTTATTTTATAAAGTACAAAACCAAACAAAACCCACTACCATAGACACAGGTATGACATACCCAACCCCACTACAGCTACTGTAATAATCTTGGCTCAAAGTTTCTCTCCTAACAAAAACCTCACTGACATCAACAGCTACAAAGCTACGAGCCCTCAATCTCCAGCTCTGGACTGGCTGTGACAGACCTCCTCCCACGTCCCTGCACACCCCTTGCCCCAGGTTGATGCAGAGAGGCTGAACAGGCAGCTGCCATGTCACACTGTGTCCCACTGCACTCCTCCAGCACCACCAAAGAGATCCAGGGCCCCACAGCACTGGGTATGGAATCTCTTTGGACAGAAGGGACACTGAGGCACTGTGGTGACACAGGTCTGGTAAGACAACAGCGGTCCTTGATAAAACCCAGAGCTTTTTCAGTCCTGAGCTTCACCTTGCACGCCCTTTCCAGGGAACCTGATATGCCTGACAATACTTTTGCACTTAAAAAGAAGCAATTATGGTCAGTTTTGGACATGAAGCTTCAAAAACATCTCCAGGTGAGAGTTAAGAATCAACAGAGAAAGAAAAGAGGAGGAAGTCTGAGCAGCTGCTTCATCATGATTGCTGGTGAATCCCAAGTAGTGAGAACGAAGAGCTGTAAAAGCTACATCTTAAAGAACTATATATAGTTTATAGTTTCCTATAAACTACATGATTTAAAATTTCTATCTGAGCTCACATTGGAAACACAGGAGACATCAGACAGAACAGTCTGGAAGGGACTGTGAGGAGCATTGGAGGGCAGGAGCTCTCCCACAGCCCAGCAATGACTGCCCAGAGGGAATGCTGCAGCACCAAGGACCCAGCTCAGAGCCCTGGAACCACCGAGCTTCTTCCTCGTTTGGTCAGAACTCATCTCGCAGCCTCGGTGGGTGGTCCATGCCAAAAAACGAGGAGGGTTTCCCATGGACGTCGCGCTCTCTCTTCACAAAGGCCGTGAAGGAAGAGACGCAGTTCCCGATGAAGTGGTCGGACTGGCCAAGAATGTACAGATCGATCTGAGGCACTTCTGGCTGCAAGCTGACAACCTTGAGCTGCAGAGAAACGAGGAGAGCAGATGAATCCAGTCAGCTATTATCACAATCCAATGTCTTGGCACAATAGTAGAAATGGAAAACACAACAGAAAGAGAGTGACTTTTGTCTTTCTCTGCCCTATAACTCATTTATGATTAGATCAATGTCAGAGCATTTCTGAAAATCACTTAGGTTTATTTAATTTAAGCCCTCTTCATGGAAATATTTACTACTATGTCAGATAATGCTCTTCAACCTCCTGGAAAAAAAAAACAAACAGTTTTACAGGATAATTTTTATTGCTATGAGCCAAATTCACTTTGAGATGCCAATATTTGGCTGTAAATAACCTATTCCACAACTGCCTGCCTCCTGTCCGTGACAGCTTCGGGCCAGAATCCAAGGGAGGTTTTTATCCAAGCACTCCTGCCAGAAGAGGTTTCTGGAAGACTCACCTTTTTCTGGAAGAACTGCTGTATTTCTGTTGTGTAGGGCTCGGAATCGGTAGCAATATAAACAGATTTAGCTTCAATCTTTGCCACCCAGAGCTTGAGAGCCCGTTTGATCTCTCTGAGGTCAGGCAGGCACATGTCCATGGTGAGAGGCACTGCAGCACTCCGGTCATAGCCCACACACTGTGGTGAAGCCATGAAGTGCGGCCCAGCTGTCCCGTCCTTTAACATGTTGCAGGCATTTTTCTGTTGGAAGAGGGAAAGAGAATCACAGAATCATCAATGTTGAAGGCCTCTAATATCATCAAGTCCAAACTTTGAACAGATACCCCATGCCCACTAAACCTTGTCAGAAAGCACCACATCTACTTGTGTTCTGGACACTTACAGGAATGGCAATTCCACCACAGCCCTGGACAGGCTGAGCCAGTGTTCAATCACTCTTTCAGTGAAGAATTTTTCCCTAATATCCAACCTGAACCTCCCCTGGTGCAACCTGACGCCTCTTTGTCCTGTCGCTGGGAGAAGCAGCTGAACTCCACCTCGCCAAAACATTTTTTCATTTTCAAAGTACCACATTTGAGTGAGAAAACACCACCACATCCCCCAGCTCTGCCTGTCTGAAAGCATCCCAGTGGCACTGCTAACACACAGGGAGCTCCTGAATGCCAGCAGGGATCAGGTGGCTCTCCCAGCACAGCTCCTTTTTGAACAGCTTTGTCCGCATCCCACTTGTCACCGGCCTACAGCCGCTGCCGTACCCAGTCCGAGCCGATCCTCAGGTGAATGCCCACGTAGGGCCGGACCAGCAGAGACTGGATGTAGGCTTCTCCCTTCTTCACCATTGCATCAGACCACTCCATGTACTTCTGCAGGGGCCGGTGCTCCTCCAGGACAGGAAACTGGGCTGGAGCTCCGGGTAAGGCAAGGACAGGGTGCTCAGAGGGTGGAAACCTATGGAAAACCAAACCCCAGCAGTGTGAAACATGACCTCCCCTGCATGAGGACTGCTGTGAAGGTTAGAGTGGAAACCAGGAACACCCTAAAATATGCAGCATTTATTGCTCCAAATTTAGATAATTTTAGCTGTTTTGCCCTCTGAACTGAAGAAATCTCAGGGACTGTATTTTACCTCAGACCTTTTATCTGACAGACAAAAACAGAAGAACCTCATACATGCACTGAGGAGCTACCAACCAGTGAGATGTTGCATTTCTACCCCACACCAGAGCAATTCTGTCATTCAAACTTACTGATAACCACTAAAGTCACTCATAGCACTGAAAACACGAGGTAATCAGCAAAATACAGTTCATGATCACCAAATGGAAACCAAATTCTTTTTGATGATTAATTACACATTTAATCAACAAATACTTTAGTTAAATGTTCCTGGCTCAGAAGTCAATCAGCCTGACAGAGTTCATACCTAAAATAATGCCAACAGGAAGTGCTCAACAAATATTTAATGGAAAAAGCATTAATATTTTTAATTATATTACTAACTAACCACTTCAATCTCTCCCCCAAAATGTAAAGTCACAACACATGGTCACAGCTGCTTTCACAAGTGACTCTAAATGCCCACAGTGACCTGCCAGCACTTTTCCATCTTCTTGCTACCTTTGGATCCAATGGTCCTTGTATGCAGGACTGAAGGAAATTCCTTTGAAGAGCTCAGACTTATCAAAATCCACTTGGAACTGATCCCAGAAGGGACCAAACGGATTTCCATCCTGCCAAGAACAGACAAGTGTTCATTCAGTGCATACACAGAGCCTGAAAGATGGATCTAGCAAGATCCTGGGGTGCAAAGGAGGAGTCTGTTCCAGAAGGGAGGCAGCTGGAATACAACAGCCTGTTTGACACACCAACTCTATGGGAAGGAGACAGTGAAATACATTAAGGGAAGTTCACTGAGAAGGTTGCAAAGGTTGTCTTCAAGAACAAGGACACCACAGCTTTCAAACTTGTAGTTAAGAGAGGTTGCTTTAATAACCAGCTGGAAAGCTACCACAGCTGGGAAACAGAGAGCAGGAGAAAAGCTGCAATCACAATCAAATCTGCAGTGATAAAATCTACTTGCACAGACTGTATTCCCGATCCCCAAGCACTTGCAGACAAAGAAAACTGATGAAGGCACAGCAGCCACTCCACAAGCGGTGAAAGCAATGCCACACAGACCGATTTGCGGTGGGCAACTCCTAAATTTGCAAATCAATGGCGACCTCAATGAGTCAGTCATACCCTTTGGAATTCAGCCGTGCCCGCGGGGCTGAGGAGGAACTCACCTTCATGGGACATGTGCTTTTGTCCGCGCTTCTCTGGGCAGCAGCCTCGAAGCAATAAGCCACCCTCCTGCCGGGCGGCCAGTGCCGGGGCGCCAGATGCTCCATGAATTCCTCCAGGCTGATCACGCGGTGGTACCGCCGGAGCGGCTCCAGCCTGAAGTGCTCCGAGTAGGGGACGTGCAGCTGCGGGGGAACAGAGCCCGTGAGCCGGGGGTCCCCTCACCCGGGGCCCGCAGCTCATCCCCGGAGAGGTCCCAGCCCTGCCCGCCGCGCTCCCGCTCCCGCCCCGCGCCCGCCGGGGGCTCACGTTGGTGTAGGGCGGGCGGTGGTGCCGGTATTCGATCCAGGGCGGCACGGCCAGGGTCCGGTTGAGGGCGCGGGCGAAGGCCAGGGCTCCCAGGAAGTGCTCGGCTTGGTTACCGAAGCGGCCTGCGAGAGATGGGGCTCAGGCGGGGACCGCGCCGAGCACGGACCGGGCACGGACCGGGGGATGCAGCGGGAGCCGCACCGGGGGATGCGCCGGGACATGGACCGGGGAATGCAGCGGGGGACGGACCGCGGACCGCGCCGGGGGATGAAACGGGGTCTGCACCAGGGTCTGCAGAGGGAACCGCACCGGGGGTCGCACCGGAGGATGCAACCGGGAGATGCACAGAGGACCTGCACCGGGAGAGCCTCACCCATGCAGGGACAGTAGAGCAGGTAACCGGCCTCGTCCCAGGCGGGCGCCGTGCCGCCTCCCGCCGCCATCACCGGGAGAAG
>VXBT01000735.1:262398-303684 GCA_013400235.1 Oriolus oriolus
CGGCCACCACCGAGGCGTGACGTCACTCCCACAAGGCCCCGCGCAATGGCGCCGCCGGGGCCGGGACCGGAGCCGCGCTTGGCGGGGCCCGGGGGAACGGGGTGAGCGCGGGGGGGTGAGGGAGGGGGGCGGCACCGCAGGGAGGGGCGGTGGCGCGGCCGTACCCTCCCCTCGGTGGCGGGGTCCCCTCAGGGGACAGGGGGGCGTGTGAGGAGGAGGAGGAGGATGCGGGGCGGAGGGGGGGGGCGTAGGCCGGGCCCGCCTCCCTCCCCTCAGGGCTGCGGGGCGGGGGGGGGATGTGTGATCCCGCTCCACCGGGGCTGCGTTATCCATGGAGCGCTCCGGGGGTGGGCCTCTCCCCGTTGACTTCCGAGGCAAACGGCGGAGGTGCCGGAGGGGGGAGCGAGTTCCCCGGAGGGCAATTCGCGGCCACCCCCCGGCACCTCCTCCGTTTTCAAGGCGGTTGCCTCAGCACCTCTGAATTCCCTAAAATTCCAATGCGATCGTTTATGCACCCTAGTATTAAAGGCATCAAAATTCAAACTCTTGTCTTCTTCCAGGTAGCTTTGAAACTGGCCCAGATGGCCGGGCTTTTTCGGAGGGAAAGAAGCAGTTCCCTGCTGAAAGTGGCGGAGACTCCCGGGACGCCTGCACAGCTCTGGAGCAAGAGGTAGAGAACACTCATCTTTTCTGCAACGTATTTCATAGAGAAGTATTCATGCTTTTAGCACCCAGAAAGACAGACTGCTCTGAACCACAGGCCTCCTGAACCCTGAGGGGTCGGAGCAGCTGTCACATCACGCTGGTTTGTCCCAAAGTGGCACCTCAGCAGTTCTGGTCCTTTATTGTTCTGCTCTGACCACGTAGATTTAGCCCGCACAAAACCAAGTTTTGTTCTTAACAGGCATTCCCAAACCTCACAGTGACATGTTTTCTTGGGGTCATCCCGTTTCCCAGTGTTTTCCACCCTGAGGGAACCACCCGTGGTATTGGGGGTGGTGGTGTAGTCACAGTAAATGTTATTTCAGCTCTTCATAACGTTCCTTGAGCACTTTCTTGCCGGGGGGTTGGTTTGTTCCCTCGCAGTTGCACATCCTGCCCACAACTCGCACTCATGTTGATGTGCAGCAGGAAGTTCCTCCTCTGAAGCAATCATGGAGTGAGAAAGAGCTTGAGGGTTTGATGCTATTTTAAGAAGAGTTTCTCAGGCAGCCAAATTGAGTGAAAGAGACCGGTTTTATTTCAGCTGACCGTTTACCAGTTGAGCTGGCGGTAGAACCCTGTAAAAACGTTGTACGTTACCGACACACAACTCAAGAACAACCAGCTGAGAGAGATTCAGGTAGAACCTCGTCAACATGAAAGCCAGAAGAGCTTAGAGGAGGTGTATTTTGTTGAACAGGAAACAGTTTGAGCTTCCATTCTTAATGGATGAGAGTGTCAAAGAAAAAAAAAAAAAAGAAGAGTTAAAAATTGCTCATTACAGTAGAAAACTTGCTAATCCAGAGAGGCAGAATCTGCCTCACAATCGAAAAGTGAAAATACAATGAGTAATCCCACCCTGAAGAGGAGCAGCATCCGTTGCCTTCCAGAAAAATGTGTGATGTTGATGATAATTGCAAGTTTTCTTCCTCAGCCCTGTTCAGCCACATGTTGGGGTTCAGATTGGTTTGCTTTGGAGATGGTCGTGCCCAGTGCACCAGGTTGGTAGCAGAAAGGATAGGAAAAGAAAATACGAGAGAACTTTGGTTTCTCTGAGAAATCTAGGAGGGAATTCCATGTAAGGAGAGACCAAAAGCAAGAGAGAATATGAAAAAATGGGATGAGAGGTGATCTGCAAAACACACAGTAAAAAGTATTTAGAGCTTTTAAACAGACATCTTTCAGGAAAAAATACATCCAACAGGTAACACTGGCTCTTAATAGTTGCAAAAAATGTAATTCAGAAAAAGTTTAACATAATTTTATTCAGGTAACAGGTTAAGGGGGAAAAGACAGAAAAACAAGGAGATTGGAGTTCCCCATGTCTGGGAACATGCATCTTCAAATGTTCATTGTGTGCCTGGGTGAAGGATGCAGTGTCTTAACACCAGCCTTCTGTGATTTCAGATGAAGAAGTTTTGCTATTAAAGCAGTTTGGTCACAGGGGGCTCCAACACAAAACTGCACCGGGACAGCACCACAGCGAGACGCCCACAGGGTCGAGTTCTGCTTGACATGGCCATGTTCTACTAGACCTGCCATGACGGCATTCTTTCCCAGTGTTCCCAACTGGATTCAAGATGCAAAGCAGGAGGAGGAAGAGACAGGCTGGAAATTAGTCCCCAGACCAAGAGGTGAAGAGACCGAAAGTCAGGGAAAATGCCAGTGTGAACTATCGGAGCCCTCCTTCCCTCACGCGGACAAGCTGAGAACTCACACACTTTCCCATTCGGAGCAGAGGCCCTACAACTGCCCCCAGCTGCACTGTGGCAAGGCCTTTGCTTCCAAGTACAAGCTCTATAGGTAGGTATCTGCAAGTGCCTCTGCCCAGCAGTGCCAGGAGAGAGGGGAAACCCCCTCCCTCGTGTGTCTTTGCTTGAATTTCTGAGAAGCTGGAGGAGGGGAAATGCCCTTTTACCTTGCGAAGCAGTTGAGTCCCAGACATTACCATACTTGGCATCTCTTTAGATGCCTTCCAGAGAACTTCAGCTAATGCTTTATCCTGAGCTCATGCTGTTTTCTGTTTCACTGAGGAGCAAATAGAAACAGAAAGTGAAGTTCACCGATTAGAAAAATAGAATGAAAAGCAAGAACAGCGTTTAGATTCATAAGTCCTGCCTCTAACCACAGAGGTAATTCCATGGCAGCTGTTGCTCGAGTATGGAGAAGTAGAGTTCCCATTTATGTAGTGACGTACAACACAAAATAATTAAACAGTGATGACTGAGAACTTGAAATCAGATGAACCACGTTATAGGAGAGTGTGAGATACTGAGGTGAAATCAGACCACTGTGGCTGTCAGCAGACTTGGGCACAGCCTGACCCTCCTGATGAACTGAAGTTTTCTCACCTAGTGTCACAAACTAGGGAGGTTTTCTTTAAGCTAGTTTCCCTTTGGCAGCCTCAGCAGAGAGCAGGAGCTGAGGAGAGACAGCTGCTGGGACAGACTGTAGGTTTTGCCTGAAGCATTGTGCTCCTGTGCTCCTTGTTCAGTGGAGGTAAAATGCCATCTGGGATTTTTGTGGCATAAAGTGTAGGACACAAGGAAAATTTTGGAAAACTAGCGTGTGCTCCCTCAGGGGCTGGATGTTTGTCTGACCTTTCCTGCTTTTCTGCCCTAAGGCATATGGCCACGCACTCTGCTCAGAAGCCTCACCAGTGCATGTACTGCGAGAAGATGTTTCACCGGAAGGATCACCTTCGGAACCACCTGCAGACCCACGATCCCAACAAGGAGGCCCTGCACTGTCCCGAGTGCGGCAAGAACTACAACACCAAACTGGGCTTCAGGCGACACCTGGCCATGCATGCGGCTGCCAGCGGTGACCTCAGCTGCAAGGTGTGCCTACAGACCTTTGAGAGCACCCAGGTCCTGCTGGAGCACCTCAAAGCTCATTCCAGGCGGGCTTCCGGTGGGGCGAAGGAAAAGAAGCATCCGTGCGACCACTGCGATCGGCGCTTCTACACCCGGAAAGACGTGCGGAGACACTTGGTAGTGCACACGGGGCGGAAGGACTTCTTGTGCCAGTACTGTGCTCAGAGGTTTGGGAGGAAAGACCACCTGACCAGGCACATGAAGAAAAGCCACTCCCAGGAACTGCTGAAGATTAAGACGGAGCCAGTGGACATGTTGGGTCTGCTCAGCTGCAGCTCCTCTGTGGCAGTGAAGGAAGAGCTGAGTCCTGTCCTGTGTATGGCATCCAGAGACATGATGGGTGGTAAGAGCTTCCCTGGCATGCTGCCCGTGGGCATGTACAGCACACATCTCCAAACCATGCCGAGCTCAGGGATGCCCCATTCTTTGGTTCCTAATTCTCTTCCAATGGGAATGAGCTATCCTCTGGAGTCTTCTTCTCCCATCTCCTCCCCACCGCAACCTCCTCCAAAGTATCAGCTTGGATCTACCTCATATTTGCCTGAGAAACTACCCAAAGTAGAGGTGGACAGCTTTTTGTCAGACTTCCCTGGCAGCCTGTCTCTCTCATCTGGTGATCCTCAGTCCTCTTCGCCTCAGCCACCCGCCCTGGATGAGGCTTTGCTTTCCAAGAGCCCTGCTAACCTCTCAGAGGCTCTCTGTGCTGCTAACATGGACTTCTCTCATCTTCTTGGCTTCCTCCCCCTAAATCTTCCTCCTTGCAATCCACCTGTCTCGTCGGGGGGATTGGTCATGGGCTACTCACAGGGGGAGGCGCAGCCACTGCTCACCACTTTGCAACATCAACCTCAAGAGTCTCCCGGAGCCGGGGCCTCGCTGAACTTTGGGCCCCTTCATTCGTTGCCCCCCGTCTTCACCTCCAGCTTGAGCACAACCACGCTGCCACGGTTCCACCAGGCATTCCAATAAGCTGGAAATAGCACTGGAGAACAGATCTTTCGGTCACCCTTTTGTGGAGAGCCTTAAAAACGCACAACTCTTCCTTCCTTGGGGGTGTGAAAGCTCTGGCAGAGCTGGGTCAGATGGGAGGTTTCTGATCTCAGAGGGAGCACTTGTAGACTGGAACAGCCGACACCCGGTGCGAGTCCCAGTCCTGTACAGCGGAAAGATTTCAGCTGATAGACTGGATATATTTTATCTAATTTTTAATCTGTGAATCAGGAGCCGCGCTTAGCACTGACCTTCCCTGAGAATGCAGGAGCTATGTTCCTCTCCGGGAAGGGACTGTCCCTCAGAAGGAGTTGAGACTTTCATCCTGGACTAAACTTTTGAAGAGTCCAGCTTCCATTTCATGTTACCACACTGCAATTCTGGTAAACCAGCCAACGCCTCCACATGGAGAAGAAGTCAGGATACCGCTCTGTATGAAGCCAATGGGGAAGAGGCTGTCCTTCCCTGCTACCTCTCATCCCATCACCCAACACAGCTTACTCCACATCAGTGTTAAGCAACAAGCCCGTTTACATAGCGAATTCAGCGTCACCTCTTCGGAGCCATTAGGATAAACTCATTATGGTGAACATTGTTTACACAACACAAATCTGTTTCTGCCATTGCAAAAATAGGAGGCGCCAGAATACACTGGGTTCATCTCTGGTGTAGCTAGAACACTGTTTACACAACGAAGTCAGGTTGCACTGATTTCTCTTCACTTATCATGTTCTTCCCCTGTGGGGAAATACACTGCTTTTGGACCACTTCAGCCTCTGCCCCTGTAGGCAGCAGCTTCCTGCCTTTTCCTGCTGGCTGTCCCGAGTGAAGGGGATGGAGCAGCTCTCACAGCTTAGCTTGGTGTGCGGTGTATGGACAGAGCCCTTTTCAATATCTCCCCCAGGCAAACAGATCTGGAAACCAAAGCACGTGAGAGAGCTGGGTGAGGAGCTCGGGACATCGAGCACTGGCATACCAGGCGTGGGTGAGAACAGGCTGCAGGCCCTGCTCCTTAGATTCCCTTGGGATGAGGAACAGAGTATGAGTTTCTGGGGCTTGGGTTTTTTTAACCATAGCCATTCATTGAGGTCAGCACCCTTTTTGGCTTATCCAGGAAGCAGTCTCAAAGGTGTATTTTAACCTCAATGGTGGTAACATCCAAGAATCAAGGAAAAGTTGGTCCCAGCTTCCTGTACACCCTGTCAGTGTATTGGAAGCATTTCCCCCAACACCAATAATTCTAACAAATGCTGAGGTTTGGGGCCTGCAGTCAACTTTTCACTTTTTGGTTCCACTGGCCTTTTTTGTTCTCTCCTTCTCAAGCCTTGCCTCCTGAAGTTAAAGTCCTACTTCCCTTGCTCCCTGCCCTATCTCTTAAACTCTTCCATGGGCTGTCTACCTACCAGGGCAGAAGGGTTATACTGGGAAGTGGCAGCCAGCTGCTGGTGTCATTTAGCACCTGTATTGTCTCCTGCTCCTGCTTTCCTGGGCACTTATACTGCAGATGGGGACATATGGAGGTCACTCACTCTGCACTGGTGCATGTTTATGACTGTGGACAGGCAGATCTTCATACCTCAGCATAGAGGAACCATTGTAGGCCAATATAAACAAGAAAATCTGTCAATATTGTTCTCCATAAATCTAGGAAATGCAAAATCTACCTCTACTCTGTTATCTCAGCTCCTTGGGTGAAGCCAGATGCTGTCCTCCCTCATTTCCCCAGAGCACATCCACCTCAGTCGATGCAGATTCCTTCCTGCTGAGCCATGATCCCACCGTGTGACATCAGCTGTGCCTCTTTTGGTCACAGGCTTGTCCCCCTTCCATTTTACTCCGGAATTTTATTTTTAATTTAGCTTAGTAATTCTTCCCAGAATGACTCTTTAGCAATCCATTGATTCTCCAGAACATAGATCGGTTGTTTTAGGTTAGCCAGCAATGCTGCAAATAAGACTTTTGTATCAAAATGTAATATAAGATTTATTTACCTCAGCAATATCCTGTGGCAATGATCTCCCTGAGTTGAATGCAGTACTTTTTCCTTTTCTCCACTGGAAAATGTTGCCTTTCCAAGTCCAACGAGTGCCTTCTTGTTCTCTAACCTAGCAAAGGTAAACAGGGCATTGCAGCCAGTCTGTTTACCAGCATTGAATACCTCAGGCCTGTCTCCTATTGCTTTGCTCTTTGCAAATTAAAGAGTTTCACACTGTTATCAACTATATGCAAGCCTTATCCCTGTCTTCAGTTGAGAGGATTATTATTTTTTGAGAAATATATGGTCAGAACTGATCACTCACTGCCAGTGAGGATTATCAGATTTATGCAATGCCATCACACACCTTCTCCCACTGCAGAACATTCAGCTTTCTTGCTTCCTGCCTGCATTGTACTCTGAACAGATGTCATCACTGGAATTCCTTTAGCAGTGGTAGCTAAACTTAGAGCCAGGCATCTTTTTCCTACCAGTAGTCTGTCAAAGAATAAATGGAATTCATTTTGCTATGATTTGCACGTGTGATTTGCTTTCCACAGCTACTTTAACAAGCAGAACTGCAACAACCTATGTCAATGCAAGGAAAATCTAACCCAGCAAAGGCAGCGTGGTCAGAGACAGTGTTGGAGCTGATTCCAGGTGTTTGCACAGGAAAATGGATTTAAAGTTCCTCTACCGCAACCGTTTGTAATCTGAAAGTATTTTACCAGTCAGTCTAAAACTAATTCCATTTGAAATAGCAAGTGTGCAATTCACAGAACAAATTATAGTGAACTTTTACCTGTTCATAAGAAAAACTTTGAGCATCCAAGCTTACAGCACTTGGGAATCCCAGTGCATCAGGACATATGTACCAAGCTGTTAGGCAAGTCAGTGGAGTCAGCTCAGCCAAGCTCCTGCTGATTCAGCTGCAGGTAAGGGACAAGGGTAACCTTGGCATGCTGTTGGGGGGGATTGCTGCAGCACAGCCTGCAGTCTGTTCTGTGGTGTATGTGCAGGGCCGTGGCAGCTACTGTGCTGGTTATGTGATATAAAAAAAAAATCATCCCAGAAAGAGTTTGGTTTTGGTTTTTGTTTTGGACTACAAGTTCGGGGCTGCAGGTCCAGAACACGGCTGTGAGTCAGCCAGGCAGAGCCAGCAAACCATCCCACTGTGATCCCTCTGTTCTGGTACACCTGTATCAGGAAGATGGCATCAGATTGAGCCCAAGGGCAGCAACTACAGCACATACTTGGTCAGGAGGGTTTAGTTAAATAAAGCAATATTTTAAATTGGCTGGCTTGGGGGGTGTCCAAAGCAATGGGAACAGTGCAGTCAACTAAGATACAAACCCATAGACCTCCAGTCAGCAAAAGGACAGGACATGAACTTGCCTGCCCTTATAAATCAGACCCTGGATTCTCAGAAAGCCAAGGACTTAATGTGCCTCTAGAAATAAGAACTAACAAATAGCCAAGCCAAGCCACTCCCTGGCAGCAGAGGGTTAACTCTTGCCCATCCTTCCAGGCTCAGATTGCCAGAACCATGTGAAAGGCTGAAGATCTTTTTCCCCCTGGGATTACAGCTCACTCCAAATCCATTTGTAGGAAGGAACAGCATGTTACCTTGCATTTGCTTCCACTGAATTTCACATGACAGAATACCCACACACTACGTTGTGACAGACCCTGTTCTCTGTCTCACAACGTTGCTGCTCTTTAGCCTCAGTGTTGAAAAATGGTGTCACTTCAACTGGAATCCTTTTTTCACCTCCAGTAGATTGATGATTTCAGTACTTTTGTTGAGCTCAGCTCTTTGTTCTTTAATTCCTTCCTTGCTGACAGGTGAATAGCAGCTGCTGGGAAGATTTCCTGCAATTCACTGAAAAAAATCCCCTTTTCCTTTCTCTACCATTGCACCACCTTTGCTCTCTGGACAGAACAACCCCACAGAGGCATTTTCTGCTGCCTGCAATTAAAATTTCCACAAATAAATCTTCAAAGATGTGCTTCCCATCACCCTACCTTCTTGCTTATCCTCTAATCCCAGTTAGTCAGGCTGACTGAATTCTCCCTCAGGTGCCTATTTTTAGTTAATTGCCTGCCCAAGCCCTGGAGCTATTCTACCACTGAACAGTCAAGTGGATAAATGGCTCAAACAGAACCACTTCAGGTTTCCATCCTCATCCAAAACTGGTGTCTTTTCCTTAACTTATTTCTTGTATTTTTCAAAATTTCCCAGAGATGGGAGTTGCCATCTGAAGCTCTGAATCCCATCCTGGCCAACCCCTGTGCAGTAGAAGGTGGTTTGGTTTTGCCTGGGCTGCTGGATCTGGGAAGCCCAGATTCTTTTCACCCCACTCCCCAGCTCTGGTACCTCTCACCTTTTCCATGCCTGTTTACCCATAACATGCCACTGAGCCTCTCTTGGAAAGCAGCTGGAAGCTGCCAGGGAGATGCCATTGCCACTGATCCAGCTGCCTTCCAGGACCACTGTTCCTGTTCCCCACCACCTCTCAGGTTCTGTTGTCCCTGCTGCACAATCCAGGCACACTCACATGAGGTTCACCTCTGGCTTTTCCCAGTGATGGACTTGCATCCTTCTAGTGACTAACTGGGATCCTCTAGGAATCCTACACATTTCAGCTGTTCTTGTGGCTGCAGGTAAGGAGTTTTCTCCCACAGTACAGTCTGCAATCTCTACCTGGAGCCAGCTCTCATCTTCCCACAGGCCAAACGCCACTAAATGCTTCAGGCTGGCATGCAAACAGGTTAAGCAAAAATAGAACTGGTGATTAGAAATGAGACCAGAAAACAGATCACATTCTGCTTCTCACAAATCCACACTAGGAGATGAGCTTGGCTTTGCTGTTCAAGGCACATTTTATTTCCATGTGCACAGGTGGGCTGCAGGAGGAGCCTGAAGCACCTTCCTCACTCTGTGCTTGTGCTTGAAGCCAGGTCTGTGTGGTCCTTTCCACCAGTGCCTAAATACCATAATGGAAATAGAGCATACATGACACAGAGGGGGCTTCTCTGTATCAGATCACAGTGACAAGGAAAGTTAAAAGCATTGCAAAAGATAACCAGGGTATTTGGAATGAATTTTCTTACTATAAATAGGTCAGCTGTTCAGCTGGGGGAAGAATCCTCAACATCGAAGTGTCTTGTTACAAACCAACCATCCCTCACTTTCACAGCTCTCTTCACCTTCAGTCTCACCCTCTGTTCACACACTGTGCCCTTGTTTCAAACTACTGTGCAAGGGGATAACCAGCTCTAGCAGGGAATGTACTGAGTGGACTGGGGACAGCTCCAAGGCCTGCAGGACAGGGACAGCCTCCAGCACCTGGCACAGGCCAGGCTGGCCCAGTGTCCAGGTGAACAGGCCAGGGACCTGCCTGCAGCCCTTCTCCCTCTGTAGTCAGTGTCTCGTGCCTGAAGGTAACACATTCAGCAGCACAACCCACTTCAGGGCGCCATGCAAGGGTGCAGGAGCCTGCACACCCCAGCACATCCCAGAACTTCTGCTAGAAGCCTCTCTGGAGTTTGAGTTCTCCTCACCCTACTGAGTGCCTCAGCCTTGATGCTTTGTGGAGCTTTCCCACTTTAGTGATTCCTGATATCTAGGAGCAATTTTTAGAAAGATTGTTTTGTAACATTTGAACCAGTGTTTTCCTTAAACAACGATGTTGAAGAACACAGAGCTGTCTGCTGACGTACTCTTGAGACCTGGGTGGCTACACGAAGGACAAAAAGGAACCTTTGGAACCCCTGGGAGCAGACAAACTCTGAAACTGCTGCTGGAAGAAAAGCTATCAAGTGGCCTTTGCAGGCACAAGTCTTGCCAAGAACCCTCTCCCAGCACAAGCTCTGCCATCTCCCACAGGAGCCAGTAAACATCCCATTGGAAGGTGAAGGGTTTGGGATTGGCCCTGGGAGGGGGTGGGAAAGCCACCGTGTCCCTCCCCGGGGCTGCCATTCACACTGTCCCTTCTTGCGCTGGTTCTGGACAGGCCCCGTGCCTGACCTCCCTCCCTGCAGTTACAGCTGCCAAAGCCAGAAACTTCCCATTGTTAAAGCTCAACTGGTTTTCTAAAAACAAACTTTCTAGCACTTTTACACAGAGTGAATAACCTCCTTTAATGGAGTATTTTGGGGGCTGTAAACAGGTTTTTAAATTGTAATTAAGTGCCATTAGGAAATGTACGGTTCATCACTAAAATTAGCTCTTGCAAAATGAAGTTCAAATTGAAAGCATCTTTTATAATGAAGTTGTTTATTAAAAGCATTTGGATGATCTGCCCCGGGTGTCTTCATGGAGGGGAGTTGGGGTTTTGGTTGGATTAAGACAAGATAGAATCATAACGCAGGTCAAAGAAACAGTTCCCTACATGAAGCCACAGAGGTTTTTAAATTTCTTCCAAGCAAAGAATTAGACCCACAAGAAGAAGACCCAGCACCCCACTGGGGAGGCAGCCACAGCAGACACCATTATCCCCTGTCAAGGAGAATAATGTAAGACAGAAAGTTCTGGTCGCTTGGTTTCACTAAAATTTCCAGCCCGTGTGGCAGCACTTCAGACAAGTCCAGCCCACTCCCCCTCCCAAATAACCCCAACATCCTCTGCTCCCCACAGGCAGGAGAACCAGGACCAAACCTCAGCTTAAGCTACAACTGGCTGCAGGCACCAGCAGCATTTGAAGATGAAACGGGGCAAAGCACACAGTGCCCTCCTGGGATTCTCCTTCAGAACATGGATTAAAAGCTGACAGCCATGATCAGTGTTAGGTGCTTGTCTAAGAATGATCTAGTTTTCAGTTCTAGTTTTCATTCCTAATTCAGCCACCATTAAAACGTGCCCTTTCCTCAGCAGCTTTCCCCTGGAGCTGAGGGCTGTGGCAGGACATGAATACACTTATCTGCCAAACAAGAGAAATAACTTCATCATGGATTGTCCTGCTGGTGGAGCTGAAGCTTCCTTTGCCTTTTTAAAGGGAGAAGGGATTATTCTGATGATTTGAGTTTTGATTCAAGTATTTGCCAGCTCTGGTCTCACTCACAGACATTCAGCAGCCCCCCACACTGGACCCCGTAACCCGGGGGAACCACATCCATTGCTCTTCTGGGCAAACCATCTCAGGAAAGGGGAATTCACTTTCCCTCCCTCAGTCAGCATTCCAGCAGATGCTCACTGATCTCCTGCCACTCACCCCCCCAGCAGAAACACACAAGCTCTGGGAAGCCATGGAGCTGGAAGCCAATGCTGAGGGCTCAGCTTCCGCAGCACCAGCGCTCCTCAAACGCCTGCTTGGAGGAAGGAATGGCAGCTCCCTTCCAAGCTGTCCTCTCCCCTCTGCTGCTCTAAAGCACCGTGTATCTGCCCAGCACTGCCACCCAACAGTTCTGCTGCTCTGCCCATCGGTGCCACATGGCAAACAACGTATCTCACACAAGACACGAGTTGCTCAAGTGATCTTACCCGGCAGCACAGCATCAGCCGATCCAAATGCCTCAACTGGTGGCATAATTACAATATATGGGAGCATTCAGGTCATGCCACACTGGGAGAAACTTAAGTTTACCAGGAGAAATATATTACAAAGAAAACCAGAGTATTCCAAGCTCTGCTTTTGGCTGAAGCCACACATCACAGACCACACGGGTGTCAAACAAGCCAAGTGTTACAAAAAGAAATTCTCCAGAAGGGGCTTAGGAGAACCCAAGAGAGCAGGATGACAGGACAATGGCAGATTTATTTACAATAGGACACAAGGAATACATACATTAATTAAAAATTACAAAGAATACAGAGAAAACACTTCAGGGAAGGGAGAGAAATCAATGCTGGCTGAGCCTCTCCACTAGGGCAGGGGCAGAAGAAAAACAGAAGAAAAAAGTCAACGAAAATCTCAGAGAGGAACCTCAAATCAGAACTGACACAGGACTCCACAGCACAGCTGGCTCACACATCCCCTGCTCCCTTTTTCCATCCATGATTCCTGGCTGATTAGACTTTGGCATGATGGGCAGGGCCGACGGGAAGGGACACAGGCCCTTGCATGGACCGGTGGAAACTTATGGCAACTGGGGTTAAAAAAGGCCCCAAAACCCTCCCTGGGAGCAGGAAGGGCTTTGGACATTTTGGGTTGGAATGATGTGACCTGTGACACCTGGTCATTGGAAGACCTTATACTCCAAGAAGAAAAATTTTCATAGATCTCACTAAAAAAACCTCTTCTTTGTAGTGCTGGCTGAATCCATTGAGTCTGGGGATGAAGAGAGCCTTCACTGCAATGTGGAACCTTTTTACTGATAAACATCACTGAAGTGACCCAAAACCAAAAAAAACCACAATCCAACTTTAACCTCTTTTAAAAAGAGTTTCCCACAGGCAGATTCAGGCATCAAGCCATGGGAAAAGAAGAGCCCGTGTTAGCTATCCTGGAGAGCTTGGACTGTTTTTTGTGGAGAAGAACAAAATACAGCTATGGGGTGTACACTTTTCTTGTTCCCTGGAGGTAGAGAATTTCAGAGGAGGAGCAGAGAGCAGCAAGGGCAGCCAGAGCACAGGGCCGGCGGTGACAGAGCCCCGCTCCCAGCCACGCGACAGCTCACGGGGCCACCTGCCTGTGCCAGCCCCTTCAGCACAGCCTGCACAGCCCTCAGGCAGCTCGGGCCCAACACTGCCTCGGATCACTTGGCACTAAGGCCACGGTACCGCAGCCATCTCCTGCAGGCTCTGCAGGATCCCCAGTGGCATTCCCAGGAAGGAGCCTGCCCCGTTTCCTCACTCATCCGGAGCAGAGCTATTGACAGAACAAACCCTTGTAGTTACCTCGCGCGTCCTTCCAGTCCTGTATTCCAGCACAACCACGTCACTTCCACCAGGACGTTGTGTCCTGCCTTCTGAAGGAGAGGCAATCCCACCCTCCCGCAGCGGCCTGTGCTGTCCGAGGCTGGAGGGAGGGAGAAGCGATGCCGAAGGTTGCAGTTCTCAAGCTCTCTCAGGGTGAAATTGCACTTCCCAGGCTCTGAATGGCACCTCCAGCAAATTGTAAACAAGCCGAAGCCGGGACTTCGGTGATCGGAGTGCGCCGGACTCCCGCTGGGTGAGCCTTCAGGCTCCGGTTATTCTGCCATAGTCAAGCTCCCTCTTCCGTGCAGACACGAAGGCAGGAGAAAAACCCAGTCTGATACTTGTCTGAAGAGTCTCCCTGAATCCTAGAGCACCCCAGGGGCTGGAAGAAAATGTTTTCACAAGTGTTTCCACTGCTGTCTCAAATCCATTCATCATCAACATAAAAAAAAGGATGGATTAGCAAAAAGGGCGTTTACTTATACAGAGGGATATTTCTCTGCTAAAAAACTCCCTCAAATATGGAACAGGATAATAAAATGTAAGGTATCTACAGACCCCTTTTCCCCGCAGAAGTAGCCCAGAATCCATGTACACTGTGCCAAAGTTACATTCCAAATCGAGGAGTTAATTATTTCTTTTGTGACTCTCCCACTGGATTTTTGTTTCCTTAAAAAGAGCTGGGAGAAGATGTCCCTGTTCCTCCCGGGAGGACACGTGTTTGGAGGTGTCTGATTCCTGCTGAGGGGATTCCAGCTTCAGTCGATTTTCACAGCGGCGTAGATCTTCCGCACGAACATGTAGGCTGCATAAAAGCCGATGGTGCCCGTCAGGAGCCAGAAGGACAGGACCATGAGGGCAGTGTAGCCAAAGTACAGTAAGGAGGGAATGAACTCAACAATATCCAGCTGAAACAGAAGAGGAGGGGAAAAAAAAAAAAAATCAGCAAAATAATGCACAGAGGCAACAAACCAACCAGTGCCCTCTGCAAGGGGAGCTCTGGCAGAGGGAGGGAAACTTTCACTTCTGTCCAGCTGAAGGGAGATCTCCTTTGAGGTGGGGTCAGGGAATGCTGCTCTGCACAAGTCCTGGGGCACCTACACCCTCCTCTCCTGTCTGGAAGGGCTGTCAGCACTGCCTTGGGCTGGCATGGGCAGACTGGGACTCAGTAGGCCCACCATTTCCTTTCCCAAATCCCACAGTCGCCCCCCAAAAACATGGCACTTTCAGCCAAGATGAGTACCTTGTTCACAAAGTAGAAGACAGCATAGATCAGCACGTAGAAGGCAGATCCTCCAGACACCAGGAAGGTCCTCCACCACCAGCGGTAATCCTTACAGGATAAAGAGCCTCATTATCCCCTGGGGCACTGCCTCAGGGAAGCTGTGACCATTCCAGGACAGGGAGACCACCCATCTTCCTTCAAAGGAAATCCACAATTTGGGGCCGGGGGACTTATTTGCCACAGAAGTGTTTCCAAACAAAGAGATGTGAAGCTGACAGTGAAGCAAAGCCAGGTCAGGCTCAAAGCACACTGCCCAAGGACATGGCTCACCTCTGGCCCTGCATTTTGTTTTGTATGTGGGGATGGAATGGAACAGCTTGGGAACAGCTCAAAACACCCTGTGCCCAGCAGAATTCCTGGTATGAAACCACAGTTCCCAGCCTAACAGATAATCAAGGAGCTTTAAATTCCTTTAGAGTGAAGAGACACTGGGGACAATCACACCTGTGAAGCTGGGCCACACTAATCTTTGCTGAGCAGCAGCAATAATGGGACTTGTGCTTTCCCAGGAGCAAGTACCCTGAGCTACCCAAACTACAAACATGGAAATCTCACCTCAGCACAGAGCTGGAAATACACCATGACAATGCTGATCTGGGAGCAGGATACCACCAGAATTATAAACACCAGGAAGAGGAAGCCAAAAAGGTAATAGAACTGGTTCTCCCAGATTGCCTGAAACAAACACACAGCAGGAATTTGTTTCCAAGCTACTGTGATCAATCACTGAATGTGGGACTAACTTCTGGCAGCCAGCCAGGGGAAAATGAGGAGCCCCTCAGCCCCACGTAGATGAAACCACAGATCTAATGCATTTCACAATGTTACTTCAGAGGATTCAGGTTGCAAAAAGGTGCACAAGGACAGCTCTGAGGTAGCTTGTTCATTCCCCTGCATCTCCCAAGCAATGGAACAGCAAATTCTTCCCCATCCATACAAGGTGAAAAATGGGCAGCAGCTGGAACAGTGACTGTCTCAAGACCAGGACCCCTCCTTGATGTCATGTTACAGTAAATTTAATCTTTACCACAATCCTTCAAACCACCAGGAGAGTCCCACAGCTCTCTCTGGAAACTACCAAATGGCCTGGAAGAAACCAGCTACCCGCTTCAGAGAGTACAGGAACAAGAAAGTGCTCCAGTGGAAGCCCTCTCCCTTTCAAAAGCTTTGGCATGAAAGGAATCCTATTGAGGAGGAAAGTGAGTTAAATGCTTACACTGAAAATGAAGAACAGTTCGATGAACATGGCTCCGAAAGGCAGGATACCAGCCATAAGGATCCTACAGAGCAGAAAGAAAAACCGTAAGCAGCACAAAATAACTGTCTGGACATTAAAAATTCCTTGTAACCACACAGAACACTCCAAGGAAAGGCTCCACATTTCCAGATTACTAAATTTCACAGGCAATGGCACAGCTGCTCCCACTGTTGAGCACATACCCACATGGCTACAAGTATCCCTCATACCACATCCAAATTATCAATATTGTCTCAAGGAACCCCATCTGCTACGTGTTCATGTCCAGAGAGCAGCAGGTGACCTTCAGCAACCCAAGGGGACCGAGGGGAGGGGGCTTAACTCACCGTATTTCCCAGACACTCATCACTCACCCCACAAATTTGTTCATATACCACCTCTGCTCCGGGATCTGCCTGGGAATCTGATTTGTCCGTACAGGATTGTCATACGGCTGCTTGCGAAATCCAAAGTAGTAACCCAGGTAGACCAAGGGCAAGGAGATCCCAAACCACATGCAGAGCAAGGCCACCATGGTAGGGAAAGGCACCTGGAATCACACCAAGAGCCACAGAAGTGAGGCTGACAGCTCACCTGCCCTGGGGACTGATGACATTGGCTAAGCCAACCCTCCAGCCACCCACTTGGAAGCCAAGGGAGTCGCTATCAGCCCAGTGACCCCCTCCCACCCAGCAGGCCCCAGGCTGAGGGTGGCACCTACCGCACCAGAGGAGTGTTTCCCCCAGATGAAGCAGTTGAGGACAAAGCAGATGCCAAAGACGACGCCCGGGTACAGGGTCGCTGTCTGCAAGAGGAACCACGGCGTAAGAGAAAGCACCTGACTCATCAGCCAGATGTTCCTCTGGAATGAGTTCATCCCTGGGACAAGGCACATGTGGAGGAAGTGTCCCTTTTGATACAGGACAAGGACACAGAGTTGGGCTGTGGGGAGGATTTTGGACAATCCTCTTTGCTCTAGTATGTGCTCTTGATGGTGCCTTTTCTCTACAGCTACAAGGACTCAACCCACAGCAAATGTGCAGCACAGCCAGACTATGTCCAGCTACCACAAACATGTGGAGCTTATCCACAGATCTTGCCATCAGCAAACCTGGATACACAGCACAGAACATCCAAGACTCACACAAAAAGCTCCCTTCTTCCATCGATGGCCTTTCAGAGTCCGGTATAAGCGGCCAGCAAAGAATCCACCAAAAACCCTGGACAGAAACAAGCCAAGACAACGAGAATGAGCTGTTGTTGCTGGGGAGAGGCAGGACAGCACGGGGGGGAAGCGGTGGAGGCACCTACCCCATGAACATGAAGAGGAAGCAGGCAGTTGTCATCAGCGCGCCCCGGCTCGAAGGCGACAGCATCCCCAGCATAGCAACAACTGCAGAGGGAAACAGGACAAGGAACAGCAGCTCTGAGGGATGTGTGCTGCAGCACCTGGAGGACAGGGGCCCATCCCATCTGCAGCTCACAGCTGTCTGAAATCTCTGCACAGGCCTGATTTCCTTCACAGCATAACGCATCCACAGCCTCCAGCACCGGCCAGAGAGGAAGGCACAGCTTTGATCTCAGCTACAGACCATGCTTCAGCCTCAGCTTCCCCAGGGATGGGAGCAGGTGCAGCTCAGCAGGCAAGGCACACCTGTGCAAAAATCTCCCAGCCCACTATCAGCCAGGGCTCACAGCTTGGCAAAGGAAATATAAACACACAAAGCTGCCTTCAGCTGGGCAATGTCATCCAGCAGCTCTGCAGTGCTGACCCCAGGCTGATGGCAACAGGAAGCAGCTTCACGGGCCTCACTCCAGCTAAGGTGAGCACAGGGTGAAGTCAAACATCCTCAAGCATCATTCGTGTTACAGCCACCCCGTGCAACATGTGCCACTCACAGATGACAATCAGGATCATACAGAAGAGCTGAATTCCAGAGCCCAGGAGAGAGCTGAGGATCATAGGGTACTGTGGAGGCCTGAAGACATCTCCATGCACAAGTTTCCAACCAGATTCCTCCATGGTATCTTCCTACAGCAACAACAGAAAAAGGAGGTTATTTAGATGTGATATCCCAGTGGAAATTAAGGTCCTACCACAGCCAGCCTAAGATGTTAACTTCCCTTGATCCAGTTTTTCTACTGAATTTTACCACTCTAGCCAAGAAACTTCTTTCCTCTTGAGCTAAAAACAGCAGAGACCTGAACTGTCAGTGCAAGGCCGCACATTTACAGAGCTGTCTACAGTCACTGCTTAGGTCTGAACTGGTATGTGATTGTACAGACAGAAAAAGGTGTGTGACAGCCCAACACAACTGCCCCTGTGCTTCCCTCCCTCTAATCCCAACCCCGGGAACGAACACATACAATGTCATCTTCCTTGTTGTAGTTGGCAATGTCCTTCCGCAGAGTCCGGATGATGATCATGCTGAGAATCCCTGAAAACAAGCACAGACTGAGTTCAGCTCAGAGGCTCCTACATGGCTGTGCTGCTCTCATGCTGTGCAACTACATGGCTCCCACCAACACACCGTTCTGGCTGGGAGAGGAGGTCTTCAGTTACCAGCAAAGACAGAAACAAAACCTCAAGGAGCAGGGAAGGCAGTGTTCCAGCAGAAGTCGGGCATTGCGGCTTTCTTGTGGTTTTTTTACTCCCTCAGTGACCCCAGTAAGAAAAAGGCTGGTAACTGCCTGACCCCACGGGACAGTGCTTGAGCTGGGAGGTTTTAAACTGGTTTCCTGCCCCTTCTGACCAGGTTCAGATGTGGACACATCCTCCTCAAGCCACCTGCAGCTAAGGCTTAAAGAAAATTCCCTGCAGATAACAGTAAAGCCTTCCTCTTCCCACACATCCACTCACCTGAAAGGAAAAAGACGACCACAACGGAGTTAATGATAGAAAACCAGTGGATCTGCACGTCACTCATGGTCAGGTACGTGTCCCAGCGGGAAGCCCACTTAATGTCACTTTCCTGAAAGAACAGGAGAGTTCTTCTCACACCAGCACATTTCCAATGTCTTCCACAACTCCAGTGACAGACAGACAGAGCATCACTGCCAACCAGCTCCCCAGTGCTGCCTTACCTCCCAGTGCACAGAGTAGGTGAAGAGCAACTGGTTCTCTTTAGTAGGATCTATTTCCTGAGGGGCAGAGCCCGTGGCTTCGGGCAGGGTGCACATGCTCTTCTCATCAGCCTTCAGGTCTGTAAGGGAAAGCATGGCACAGGGTCAGCCCTTCCCTCAGGCACCACCTCTCCCACGGAGCATCACCCTGAGGGCATTGGGCTGCAGTAATTCCAGGTGGGGAAGCACTCGCTCCTTGCTCACCTGCTCTGCAGTTTGCAAAACTATTCTCCTGACCAGCAGTGGAGCACCATTAACAAACTTTCAGGAAAGCTATGCACAGGGCTCTCCTTAACTGGAAGGATAAAAGCCAGAGGTTCTGAAGCCAAGGATCTAGACCATGAACAAATCCTCTATTCCAAATGATATGGTGAGAAACAAGACCTCTGCAGCAGCGTCTGCTCTGCCAGAGGAGAGCTGCATGGGGTGATCCACACCACAAGCAACTGCTCTTCTAGACACCCTTTTCCACTGGGCCCACTGAGGTAGGAGTGTTTTCCCCTAACCATTATTTTTAAATTTCAATCTCCCAGAACAGTTCCAAACATCCTGTGTGTCCCTGGACTAGCACACAGTGTCCCAGTCAGGGAGATCTGCGCCACAACAAGAGCTAGAATGCCAGACATGCTTCGTACCAGATGACACAGTGCAAAAAAATCCAACCCCAAAACCTCAAACTCAGATCTTTTTACAGGAATTGATTTTCCATGGATTGCAATTCATGGATATGTCTCTATTGTTGGTACTTTTCCTTAATAACAAAGTGGTTTATTATTCTTATAATTTAGATTCATTTCTGTGCACTGTGAAGCAACAACTGGCACCCTGATACATCAGAGGCATCTGACTTTTGTCCCTACAGGGGATTCTTCCCCTTGCTCCCCTCCTCAGGAGTCTCTTACCTTCTAGTTTAATGCTTTGGGGTATCACCTCAAAGCGCACCACCCTGTAGGTGTGCTCCTGGCTCTCTTCCACATCCTCTCTGTGGTAGTAAAGGATGAAGGAGAGGTGGTTGTGCAGGTAGAACTGAAACAGTGACATAAAATAAAACATCAGCACCCCATGGGAGAGGGAGGCAAAACTGAGAAGCAACAACTGCAGAAAACAGCTTCAGTGAGGGAAAACTAAAGACTGCAACATCAGAGATCAGCCAGCCTTGGGGGCACAGTGCCTTTGCTCTGCTGAGGGGAAACCACTGCATGAACCTGTCCAAAGTTATGCAGTGAATAAAAGCAAGGACTCCAGGCTATTGTACCAGCAGTCCAGCACCCACCCTCTTCTTCTCACAAGAGACCCCTCTCTCATATTTCCACTCTTAATGAAACCTTTTGGTTGCATTCCCAATTCTGATACTCTCTGGCAGACCTCTAACAGACACCCAGATCTCCTCCAGGCACCCTCACACAGCACCTCAATTCTCTACCTTGTTACCGTCCATAAACCCAAGCCTATATCCATGCTCGAACTGCACATCCTTCTCCTTCTTCTTCTCCTCTTCCTCACGATTGGAATAAAACTCCAGCCGTGTTGCCACAGGGAGGTTATCAGCAATGCTGAAAACACAGATTTCAGATCAAATTTGTCCACAGCACCAAATTCCCCCGACACAAACCCATGCTCGAGGTGACTCACAGGTGGACGTAGTAATCCTCCCTGATGCGCTCAGCGATGAGCTTGCTCTGCTCCACTGTCAGGGTGACTGGCTTGTTGGGAAAGTTGCACAGAACTTCACATTTCTTCTCCACATTCATGGAAACCTGGAAAGGTGTATTTACAATTCTGTCCCCTCGAAGAACCTCACCTGGAAAACAGGAAAATACGGGCAGGGTTGGAGACTGCCAGGCTTCCTGCTGCTGATCTTGCTGCCAGGCACTGTGCAGCTGGAGGGACCACAGCAAGTCTCCTTTGCTACCCCAGGTGCAAGGACAAGACTGCAGGACAGTTTAGCTACTTTGCTGGAAGTTTCAAGCACTGCTTATGAAGCAGGTTACACGCTCTCCTTCAGGACAAGCACTTCCTCTGTCCAACACACGGACACTGCCAGACAGCCAGCGCGCAGTGAATCAGAGGAAGCAGGTTCTCACAGCTCAGCAGAAGTGACACTTGCAATTGCTTTTACCCCTGTAAACACCCCCACGCACTGTCTGACAGGTACACACCGAGGTTCTCAGCCTTGTACGTGATCTTGCTGGGCTCGCAGAAGGGCAGCGAGTAGTACTCGTACGGCAGCTGGGTCCGGGAGCTTGTCAGCTTCACAGCCTGCAGGAAGAACGGAAGGATTATCCCCAGGAAAGAACTCCAGATAATTTCCTATCCTCTCAGCATCATCCAGAAGTTGATGCTTACTTCAAGACACCTTTCATAAAGCTCACTTCCAGAAGATACTACTACTTGTGCTACTAATATTAAAAATAGTAACAGAGACAGATGTTCCTGAGAGACTTCCAGTAGCAATTCATTCACAGAGAAACACTCAAAGAACAAAGCATGGTAGTTTCACAAATTTATGTCTCAGTGGAATCCTAAGAAACAACACAGAGCTCAAAAGAGATTCAGGAGTCACATTTCATACAAGATTTCCTCAAACAAAAATTCATATCCCACTGGACCTAGAGGTCTGGCTTCCAGTGCTATGAAGAGTTCAGCAATTTTAATCTCTGCAAAGAAAGCCAGAGAGCCATCAGTCTGGGAAGACAAGGTGACCAACCACAAACATTCCTGGAGAGTTTCCACAAATCACAGGCTACAAGGGAAGTGCAGAGACATACCACAACAGCCAAGGCCACAGTTGCTCTGAAAAACAGAAGTGTTTTGTAACACAGCCAAGCTTGTTTATTGGAAGAGTGCTGGCAAACACACTGACTTGCCTAAGCACTTCAGGAAGTGTTTGGCTCCTGAAATCCCTTTGAGAACAGCCATTCCAAAACCCTCTTCTTCTGGGAAGCTTACTGTAGCCACAGGCAAGTCCCATTTGCCTCAAAATAGCCTACGTCTGGCAGCCTGTGGCCAAAGAGAAAACTGTGCTGTGCTTCACGTGGGAGCAGCCAACCTCAGCAGCCCCAAGGGTGCTAGATTTGCTGAGACAGAGGCCACAGCTTTAGAAAAATAAATGAAATGGGCTATAAATCACTGATGTCTGAAAGCAAAGCCTGGCTTCCTTGCCGATAGGTGCAGCAGCTCGTCATTGAGTACCAGCAACGCTACACAGGTACAGCTCCCAGCAAGGCTGGGCTGGAAGATCTGCAAGGCTCAAGGACAAACACCTCCACTTTGAGAAGAGCTTCTCGTGGATTTCCCCAAAGACACAACTTGAGCAAACTGGGTATTGAGAAGGTCTGATTCAGACCTTATTCCACCATTCACCTTCCACCCAAAGGCTCACTCTGCGTAAGCACTTTTAGAGTCAGTGTAATCCTGGAGAAATTAAATTCACTTCAAAGCCACAGTGAGAAAGGGACCTTTTTCCCAAACAGAGCAACGTCTTGAGGACTTCGGTGCAACTGCTGAGGGAATTTGGTAGAAGAGATCAGGGGCAAGAAAAGGAATCACACTGGGACCCAAATGTTGTGAAACAGAGGAAATATCTGAACACAAAATTTTAGCAACAGGATCCTCAAATTTAACTTTCCAGCTCCTCTTAGCTGCTATGGTATAAAAAAGAGAAAAAACCCAAAAGACAAAAAACCCCCAATCCAAACAGACTAACAGTACTGAGTTCATCCTACCTTTATTTCTACGGGATCATTGCGGTGGAAGTTGATAGGAGCCACCCCAGGTACATAGAACGAGTTTGTGCTGTGTAGCAACAACAGCAGGCCCAGCACATATCTCAGCCTTTCCTGCAAAAAGCAGAAGAAACAGTAAAATACAACAGAAACACTGGAACAACATCAGAGATGGACAACAACACAGGAAATGTTCATCCCAGGCATTAGAAAGGCTGCACAGTCGGGTGATTAAACAGAAATTAAATTCACAAAAGCTGTTCTTAGCTCTGTTTTGTGACCCTCATCAAGTCACTTTCCACTCTGGGTGTCTCCGCCTCTTCATCTGCAATTAGGAAAACTGTGGCTTTGCTTAACCACAAGAAAAATGCAATTATTATCTGCACCATGGGGCATTGAGCAGGCCATCACTTTACTTTTCTGCTCCCCCCATGTGAGCTCCCTGTGTTAGAAAACTCTGTGGATTAGTAGAGAAGAGGGCTGTAGCCCTGGCACTTGTGCCAGCTCTGCATGGCAGCAGTTACCCCGGAGCTGATTACAGATGGATGCTCACAGGCCACTCCCTGCAGAAGAGAAGTTATTGTGGGGTCAGGTGTGACACCAGTGACTGCACCCAAAGGGACGGCCACATCACCACTCCCTCCTGCTCCACTCTGCTTTCCTCACCCCTCCAGGCCACAACACAGCAGCTCAGTAACATGGCAAAAACTTTTTCACCCCTTTTTTAGGGAGCAGGGTGACAAGTCAGGCTGGAAAGTTCAATCAACTCCACGGGGGCTCTAGGAGAACCCAGACCCTACAAAGCAGCAGTAAACCCTTTATTTAACACACCTTGCTGCCTCCTCAGTCCCTCCTGTTACCTCAGGTAACCCAGCTCAAGCATGGGCAGGAAGGCTGTGAAATGAAAATCGAGCTTTAAAGAGTATTAGCCAGCAGCAGCTTGCCTGGATTAGGACATCAGCTCTGGTATAATCTCACAGCATTACTAGCTTCAGCTCCTTCTCCTAAACTCCCAGCACGTATGGCACCACTGGAGCTTGGTTTGGGACAACTCTTGAGCTAGTGCTGCAGACATAAGAAACCAAAGTTTGTCCCTTGTGTGTCCTCAGCACAGTCAGTCAGTCTGACACAGCACCAGAGGGAACACTCCACAGGCCAGGTGTGGACAAACAGCAGCTCTATCATGGGGATCCTTCCTCAGGTTGGGGAAAAAAAAAAATTAAAAATCTGTGTTTATTGCCCCCACACCCTTTCCTCTTCATCACCTTCCTTCCGTCTTACTCTAAGGCAAGGAAGGTATGTTTGGCCCAGACACCAGTGAGGGCCAACCAGAGCATCCAGAATTAGTGGAATTGAGCAGGATGAATAAAAAAAGGCAGAAATATCAGGGGGCTGAAAGTCTAAAATGTATTTAAGATGCAAATGTTAGGCAGCACCTACAGAAAATGTTAGTACTGAATCATCAGATATGTGTGGCTTCCAGTACCTGAAGGGAGCCTACAAGAAAAATTGAGAGAGACTATTTACAAGACCATGGAGGACAAGGGGGAATGGCTTTAAACTGACAGAGAGTAGGGTTAGGTGGTATATTAGGAAGAAATTGTTCCCTATGAGGGTGGTGGGGCCCTGGCACAGGGTGCCCAGAGAAGCTGTGGCTGCCCCATCCCTGGAAGTGTTCCAGGCCAGGCTGGATGGAGCTTGGAGCAACCTGGGACAGTGAAAGGTGTCCCTTCCTGTGGCAGTGGGGATGATGAGCTCCAAGGGCCCTGCCAACCCAAACCATTCTGTGATTCTGTGATCTTTTTTCGCTTACAAAGGGGATTTTCAGATCTATTCCAAGCACAGCCAAATACACTTGGAGCAGGCATAAAGCCCCAGCTTGGAAACACTCTTGTTAAAACTGCCTGACCTTCAATACTGATCTGCCTTGAGACAACATGGGGCTTACTTTCCGTGCTACACTAAATCTTGCCTTCCCAATCTTTAAAGGGAGTGCTCAGTGACTCTCCACTGAGTAGGAAAAGGTCTCCTAGGCAGGTGAAGCACTGGAAGGAATCTGCATTCTTGTCCCACACTGCACCCCAGAGCAGCCAGCAACCTGTAGCCCTTATCTCATTTGCCACTGAAGTGACAGACCTACACGACGTTACTCAAAAACCAAAACCACACCAGTGCCACCCTTGCCCCAGCGGGCTGGGAGGTGACAAGACCAGGACAGAACTTTGGCAGACACTCAGGAGACACATGAGCATACAGAAGATGAAATTTTTGATGACAGTTTTGGCAGAAATCAGGCTGTCTTTGCATACAGATGATGATGACTCAGGCAGCACCAGGCAACAGGAAAGACAAGAGGGCGAGTCTGTAAAGCCTTGCCAGGAAAGAACAGTTGGTAGCAAGAAATGGGGAAGCTGCTATGCAACAGGTGGGGGACCTTTGCAAGTGAAATATGAAGGAAATGCCCAGGGCAGGTTTTTGAGCTGGCAGAGCACAGGGAAGATGAAGCCAGGGCTTTTCTCATCAGGATCTTTGCTCTTGTACTGACAAATGGGCTTCATCTTCTCCAAACGAAGGCAGCAGCTTAGCAAGGGCAACGTGGACACCACCTAAAACATCTGTGTAACTCATGGTCCTGGCCAGGTGATCATCTCACCTGGGGGATGCCTGCAAGCTCAGTTCTCTTCTATGCCAGGTCAGAACTTCCAGGAGGGAGCTCTGTTTTGGTTCAGTCACAGAGCCGTGGCAAGGCCCAGACTTCTAGCGAACAGAACACACACCTTCACAGCCTTTTCCAATTATTTATATTTCAAAACACATGCACAAAACGCCTTCAGATGACAATCTTGCATGTGAGGTGCCAGGAAATCGTGTAAGGGTGCAACAAGTAACACAACAAATATGCACAACCCCAGACTGAGAAAAACCCAGCTTCAAGTAGGCAAAAATAGTTCCGATCATCTAAGCCTGATTATTTTCCTATATGCAGACATGCAGAGAGACCCTTTCTTAGGAGAATATGATCTAAATAAAAGAAGTAACTGCAGGAGCACAATCATCCATTCCTGTCCCTCAGATGGAAAGTTCACATACAAACTCTCTGCAAGAAAGCACATTTGGATAATTATCACTAGTCTTGGGATTTGCAGACAACCCCAGGTTTATCCCATTCAGAAAGACTTATAACAACATTGCCATTTTCTTTGATTTCACAGAAGGTTCGCAAACCATGCTGCCAAAACAGAGGACTTGTTCACTAAATCCCAGCCCAACCCAGCATGAAGAGGCCCTAAAACATCCAGTTATTACCACACTTGTCCTTCCCTACAGCTCGTGGTCCCTCCAGCTACCACTGCCAGAGTCTGAACTCCAGCATTTATTTAAGGGAAAGGGGAAACAGCAGCTGTTCCCTGGGGCACTCTACAACAGCTCCAATGGACAGAGGGTCCATGGCCTGGCAATGTGCACCCAGGACATCCCTGCCCAGGTTACTGCCTGGGCAACTTGAAGCAACTTGAAGAAACCCTCAAGCAGCAGCAATTTCAAGCAAATGAATTGGGCCGTTGCTGTACCAGAGCTGGTTTAGGTCTTAGGAGTTTCACAGTCCACACAGGAACTGAAGAACAGAACACAGAGGAAAAGGAAGCAGGAAGTGACAGTGATGGATATCATGAATTGTCCCATCTCTTTTTGGCAGAGAAGGGCAAGAGGGACATCAAACAGCCATAATCAAGAGCTGTTAACTTTCAAAGACAGCTTTGAAGAAAAACAGGGAAAACGACCTGTGCAGAGCCGTTTGTCCAAATGGATTCACACAGCTCTCCTATTCCATTCCACTTACTGAAACTTTTTAATACGGTGACAGAAAGGGAGGAAAGACACAACCCACTACTCTGTGGGAGGGGAAAAAAACCAACAAAGCTCTCTCACACACTGCCCTCAGACACATTAACAGGACAAGAACAGTGCTAATGGCACCCTGATACTTGTCCACTTTTCCAAGGGCTGCTTCCTTGGATGATCCTGAGAACTGCTTGGATAAGCTCATCTTTATTTCATCCCTGCCCTGCTCACCCTGCACTGGAGGAGCCGCTGAGAGCCCTTCGGAAGGAGACAAGTGCTGCATTGACTTCAAAGCTCCTTTGACACTAGGAGAGCTGCTGGCAGCAATCCTTTGCCCTTCACACAACAGAGAGCCACGAGGAAATTCCCAGTAGGACCATCCCCAGCTCTCAAAGCCAGCTGAGCACTCCCTCCTCCCTGCCTGGGGGAAAGCCAGCAGGGTATGAAGATGCTTAAAGCAAATTAAAGGAAAGCCTCGGCTGTCCCAATCCCCTCCCAGTCTCTCCGTGAGTCACCTCACAGCCCAGCCAGCGACCTTTATATCAGTACACATCCTTTATCCATACCGCTACTCCTGCACTGTGTTGTCACAGAAGTATCCTCCTAAGAAAGTAAGGAGGAAATCCGTTTTACTCCTACAAGACTTCAAGGCAGATGACAAATGTCTCAGCAACTCGTTTTCTCCTCTGTGAGGTAGCATTGATGCTCGCCTACCTTAACAAATTCCCACCAGGAACACCTTCAGTTCTCCGAGGATTCAAGGAATAATTCAATAGGAATAGCAGGGATGCTGGGACGCGGGAAGGTGAAGCAGCTGCTCAAACCCGGACCAGAAAATCACCACCAAACACTTGTGAAAACCACACACAGAGCAACAGCCTCTGTGCTTGGCGCCAGCACCGGGCCCGGGCTGACACCTCGGAAGGGAAGGCAGAAGGAAGTGTCGGTGCTCCCTACAACCCACACCGCTCCGAGCCCCCCGCCCGCCTCCTCCTGCCCGGCCAACGCCGTGAGCCACAGAAACGGAGCCAACTTTGCTGCCGAGGGAGCGCGGAGCAGGTGGGACAGGAACCCGCTCGGCTCCGTTGGGCCCCTGGGCACCGAGCGGCGGCCCGAGCTCTGCCCTCCGCCGGTGACACCGCCGGGAGACGCGGGACAGCTGCAAGGCCCCGAGCGGGACCGGGGAGCCTCCCCCGCCTAGGGGCCGGGCCTGTATCCCTCCCAGCGCGGTGCAGGCCCGACCGGAGCCCCCGCACTGAGCCCCGCGCCGGGGCCGCCGCCGGGCCGGACCGGGGGGCAGCGGGCGGGACGCGGGGCCGGGCCGGGCCCCGTCACACTCACCATCGCCGCCGACGCCGCCATCTTGGATCCACGTGTCGGCGCTGACGTCACCGGAAGCGGCGCGCGGTTGGCTGCGGGGTCGATCGCCATGGCGACAGCGGCGGCCGAGCAGGACCCCGCCGGGCGGCCGCGCTCCGCGCTGCCGAGGCCGGGCCTAACGTGGCCCCGGATCAGCCCAGCCCTTCTGCCGGGCGCGGTGGGGCGGAGGTCTCCGCTCCGGTCCCCAGCTGGTCTCCGGTCCCCCGAAGCCGTCCGGGGAAGGGGTGGTCCGCGCCGCCATCTTCGCTGAGGGCAGCGGCCTTGGCATGGAGGGCGGGCACGACGCCGCGGCCGCCATGTTTGGTGAGGGCGGTGGGGCCGGGAGGCGCCCGGGCCGTTCCGAACCTCCCGGTTCCTCCGGTCCCTGCGATCCCACCCCGGCGGTCCGCGGCCCAGGGGCTGCTCCGAGGGCGCTACGGGCCCCAACCTTGCCCCATCCGCGTCTCCCCTGCCCGGGCTGCGGAGCAGCAGGAACGGTCAGGAGAGGAAAGGTTGATAAATACTTTATTGATTATAAAAAAAAGATCTCAAAGCAGAAGCGACGGCGTTTGCCTCTTGGTATCGAAAATATAATCACAGGCCCCAGTCTCGCTGGTGTAAGAGGTACAGGGCTGTCTTAAAAATATATTGTTTACTCCTTTTCCCCGAATAACCTGTCGTGAAATACTAAAAATAAACAAAAACATAAAGTGAGTGTGCAGGGAGCACCTGGCCCTTGCTCACACTGCAAATGCCCCAGCAGACAACAATCCTGCCTGTGAGCTTTGCCATGGGGCAGAGGGCTCCTTTTGCCATGGCTTTGGGCTCCAGAGGTTCCTCCCAAGGCAAGTGGAGGGGGATCCGTGCAAGGATGGCCTGGAAAAGCGCTGTCTGTGTCCATCTGCCCCTGCAGCACAGCCTCACGAAACCTGCGCTCTGCACAGGGGGTGCCATGAAAATACTGGGGAAGGAAACCCAGGAGGGAGAGAGGAGGACACGTGTCTGTGACACTCGACATCCAAACCCCAGGATCCCGTGCTGATGATGAGCCAGCGGGCTGCATTGCAGCGTGCCCCATGGGAATCCCCTGGGATCAATCACACAAGGAGCACAGGCGCTGCACGGCATGTCACCAAGGCCTGCACGCTAAAACACCTCCTTCTGCAGAATGATGTGATAAGATCTCAGAAGGATTTAAAAAAATACTGATCTGGGTTTTTCCTTTGCAGCAAAAGCAGGCCCAGCCCAAAACTGTCCCTCCTCCTGGGGCCTGGGCATCCACTGTCCAGCCAACACTTCCCAGAGCCGCTGCCCCACAGGCACTCGGGCTCCTGGGAAAGGCACAAGGTATGGCCACATGTCTCTTCTCCCTCCATCATGCACTTCCTCCTGCAATTCCTCCAGCCCAGCCACTCCAGGAAGGCTGTGGCTCCTGGGCCAGGCTGGCAGGGGAAGCAGGGAAAAGCTGGCAGTGTTTGTCCCGAGTGTCCTGCGCTACGGCTGCTGCTGGTACTGGCTCTCTGTCGCAGTAAAGAAATCTTCCAAAACACTTTGTATGTACTCAAAAGTAGGACGATCCTCGGGTTTGGTCCTCCAGCACCTCATCATGACGTCGTACAGCTCCTCGGGGCAGTTATCCGTGCGGGGCATCCGGTATCCACGCTCCAGCGCCCTGATCACCTCCACGCTCGACATCCCTGGGAAAACAGGGTGGGACAGGTGAATATCACCCGGTTTATCACTGATTTTTTTTTTAAGTCAGAAAAACCCCAAACCCAAAGCTTCTCACCCTTTGGGCAATGTCTCCAGGAAGGAAAATGTGGTTAGAGGGGCTGGGAAGGGGAACTGCTCTTTCTGGTCAGGGAAACATGTGGACAAAGGAGATGCTGGGTTATTGTAGGATGGAGTTTTGTGCCCCAGGTCAGGTGGGGTTTATAATCACTTTGTATAAATTAAAATTTCCATCTGCTGAGTTACAAGCCATTGCTTCCAAAGAGAACAGGTCGATGTGGGGGCAGAGCTGCTCCTCAGACCAGCCCTTTGTGCCACCCCAGATCCTTCATGGCCCATTTGTGGTAGCATTTACAGAGTAATTTCCCATTGAAAATGGTATCAAAGTAATCCTTAGTATAAAATACAGGATGGTCCCTAATGATAAGGATTTACAGGGTTTTACATGGAGCGGGAGGAGCTCAGGTCACATGGATGGGGCCCAGAAGGTGGAATGTGTCTTTTGGAACCAGATTAGAGGAGGCATTTCACCTCCTTACCTGGGTAGGGGATGCGTCCATAGGTAATGATCTCAGTCAGGAGGATCCCAAAGGACCAGACATCAGATTTTATAGTGAAAGATCCATAGTTGATGGCTTCTGGTGCAGTCCATTTAATGGGAAACTTGGCACCTGGACAAAGAGATCCAATGGGAAACGTGAGCTCAACCCCAACTGCTGAGAAACAGGTGGTGAAATATGGGGAACAAGAAACAAACAGAAGAGGAACAAGTGAAGTGATGCAAATGAGAGGAGCTTCCCTCTGCCCGTGTACCCAGCACGTCCCTCCTGGGGTCAGGACCACCATGGTGGCAAGTGGCTCTAAGGGAAGCCCCCAGCCCTTCACCCCCCAGCACCTTCCCGGGCCGTGTACTCGGTGTCCTCGATGACCCTGGCCAGCCCGAAGTCTGCAATCTTGCACACCAGCACTGCCGACACCAGGATATTGGCGGCTCTCAGGTCTCTGTGGATGTAGTTCCTCTTCTCAATAAAAGCCATTCCTTCTGCAATCTGCCGCAGGGGAACAAGGCACATGCAAAGAGGCTGCTTGAAATAACACACACCCCCTCAGCACCAAAGAAGTCAACTGCTTCTGGCCAGCACTGAGAAAAGGGTGAAAGGAGGCTGAGCCACAGCAGGAGATGGATGTCCCATCCCTGGAAGTGTTCAAGGTCAGGCTGGACAGGGCTTGGAGCAACCTGGTTTAGTGGAAAATGTCCCTGTCCATGGCAAGGGGTTGGAATAAGAGGAGCTTTAAGGTTCCTTCCAACCCAAACCATTCTGTTGCTTTCCTGCATGGAAACTGCTCTCTGAGCAGGGAACCCCTTGCAGAAGGTCAGGGTTTGGGTGACCAGCCCAACATGACGCCTTTAAGCTGCTGTGTGAGAAAGGCCGTGAGAACTGACAGCTGAGGAGCTCATGTGACCACCAGAGAGTGTCTGTGAGTGTTTTCAGGGCAAGGTTTCATCCACATCCATGAGCATGTGGAGAGGAGCAAATAATTTCTGCTCAGGGAAGATGTGAGACCAGTCTCCAAATACACCCAAAATGGCTCACTGGAATTGCTGCAGCGAGGGTCAGCATTCCAGAGCTTCCTCAGCCTGGGCAGAAAAGCATAAGGGAAGATGCCTGGGTTCTTCCAGACTACTTTCTGAAGAGTCACCTCTGCCTGCAGACAGGATGGGTGTGATGGCCCCTGACAATCTCCCCTCACCACTCTGTCTTCTGAAGTCTCTTCACTCAGTGCTGTGTGTGCAGCTCTCAGCCCTGATCAGGCAGAGGTGACCTGGTGTGTGCACAACCAAACCCCAGAGTTGTGCTGTTACCCCATGCCTGGATGTGACCAGAATCCAGAATGCAGAGGGGCTGGAGCAGCCAGAGGGGAAACTCCCCCATCCTCATCACCCCACACAAGCTGGCCCGGGGTGAGGTGCGGCTCTCACAGAGCTCTCCCCACTAAATACAGAAGTAACCAGGCAGCGCAAGAGCGGAAGGATCATTTCCATGACCACAGACGCATTTCTGCCCGCAGTGACTCAGCCCCAGCATAAGTGACAGGCTGCTGCCTGCCTGTGACAGCCCTTCAGCCTTTGCTCCCCAGTGCTTCTCCAAGCAGCCCCTCAGAGCTGTGGGCTGAGCTGGCGTTGGCACGAGCCAGCTTGCTGAAAACAGATGGTGTGCAGGAGTGCACAGCTGATCCACAGACCCCAGCACAGCCAGCGCCAGCAGCCAGCGACCTGGTCTAAGCCCACGGGGCCTGAGCTCCCATCCTGGCTTTCCTATTGCTCAGGTGCCTCGATGAAATATTTGAGCTCAGCTCAAAGGGTCCCTGAGTTCAGCCCTCACCCAGGGGCACTGGAGAAGCAGCAGGGACTCAGTGGTTGTGCAAATGGTTGCACATGGAGTGAGGTGTTTGACAGCCTGTTCCGCTGTACTCAAAATCAGCTCCTGAAAACATCCCTGAAATAATTATCGCCAAGTCCTCCTGCCTCTCCAGCTGCCTTCCCCTGCCCGTGACAGCCCTCTGGTGACTTTATTGAACCACAGCCCTCCCGTAGGCATTCCCCAGGGGAAACACCGCCCGCTATGCTGCTCCCTCCGGGAGACTGGGTGCCGTGCCTGGCTCAGCCTCTCCGGCACTGGGAGCACACAGGACCATGCTGCAGGATTCCTGATAAACTCTCAGGGCTTCACACCACCTTGGCGCTGTGCCAAAGCAGTGCTGGGGATGGGGTGGGATGAGGTGGGTGTGTGGCCATGCTGGGTTTGTGGATCTTTGGCCAAGTTTGCAGGTAAGGTTTGCAGGTAACTGTCACAGCAGCAGCAAATTAGAAATTACAGTTATCAATATCAATAGTTATCAATTATAGAAACTGATAACTTTGCCCTGGGCTTGGTTGGGCCACACCAACCAGCACATCCCAGAGAAGGGACTGTGCAAATGTGAGCTGTGTAAACAAGCCCCATCCTCATCCCTGCTCTCTGCACAAAGCACAGTGGCCCTGTGGGCTGTGAGGGCTGCAGGAACCATGGCAGAGGTAGAAGCCGTAGACTTTCCAGCCCCTCAGAAGGAGCAGCCTGGCCAGTCCTCTCCCAGGCTCTGTGCAGCTCTGCTGCACACTGCTCAGGTGCAGGTGGGCTGCCTGAGTGCTGCAGATACCGGGGTGGTGAGGGGGAAGCTGCCACTTCTCCTTTCCCACACTGCTGCTCCTGCGAGGTCAGCGGGATGGGGATGGTGAGCAGGCAGTGGCTGCCCGCAGGAAAACCTCACTGCACCCCAGACCAGGCTTCTGACTGGCCCTGCACAAGCCCCAGGTAAGTTCCCAGGCTCCTCACTCACCCTTTTCAGGGGGACAAGGGGGACTCGGAGCCAGGGAAGGTCTGCTCCTTCCTCACCTGGGCAGAGAAGTCAATCAGCTTCGGGAGCAGCAGCTTGTTCCCCTCATCACTCTTCAGGAAATCCAGCAAGCTCCCTGCAGACAGGGAAAGGTGCCAGGACTCATGGTTTAGCTGGAGCCTGCAGCACCCTTAGGGTGGCACAGGGTCCCGAGGAGCCAGGCAAGGCAAGGGGACTCTGGAAACACAGTTGATCCCCCATCCTGCTCCCACAGATTGGGCCGAGGGGAGAGCACCTCTGCAGGCTCCCTCCTGCCTTGCGGAGTGCTTGTACTTGTCTGTCCCCTCTTGGGGGTCCCTCCTCTCCCAATGCTGTCACCTCACCCCCTCTGCCAGCACCCTGCCCCAGAGCACGGACACGCTGTGGCAGGAGCCAGAACTGCTCCCAGAGTCCTGGGAGCTGGTGCAGAGCCCACAGCCAAGCCCGGGGATGTGGAAGGGGTTGATCCTGCACCATCCCAGGGCACCTGGGTGCTGCCACTTGGCCTGGCCCACAGACATCACTCAGGGATGCAGATGGCACCTTTCTCCATGAACTCGGTGATGATGAAGATGGGCTCCTCCCTGGTGACCACCGCGTGCAGCTTCACCAGCTTGTCATGCTGCAGCGTCTTCATCAGGTTCGCCTCCTCCAGGAAGGCCTCCACGGACATGCTGCCCGGCTTCATCGTCTTCACCGCCACCTTGGTGTGCTTGTTGTAGGTAGCTGGAGGTGGCACAACAGACCATTACCAGGCTGCCCTGGGAGCACTGGGCTTTGGAGCCAAAGTCTCAGTCCTGCAGATGGAGCTGCTGTGGGAAGGTTGGAGACCACACACATCCCCGGGCTGTCCCCTCATGCCCAGCCCCAACCTGCCCCTGCATTAAGGCAGGGCCACCTCCATGTTTTCCTGCTTCTCTCCCACGTGTCACACCCTCCCTGCCTTTTCCATCCCACCATCTCTCCACCTTCTCTCCCATCCCTCATCCTTCCTCCTTCACCATCGCCTTCACCATCCTCCCAGCCACCTCCCCCTCACTCTCACCCATCCACACTTCTCCAAACTGCCCAGCTCCCAGCTTCCTCTCCAGGCTCAGTGACTCCCGAGGGATCTCCCAGGCGTCCTTCTCCCAGGGCTTCTGTGGTTTGGGTACACAGCAGGGGTGGGTGAGCTTCTGGCACAGCCCGTCGCTCTGACCTGAGGGGAGCGTCCAGGGCCGTCAGCCAGCCTGTCTCACTGGCCACACTGCTTCAAGGGGGAGTTCTGGGCATCGTGAGTGTTCAGGGACACCAACACCACAGCTGTGACAGCCAGCAGGCCAGCCATGGCAACAGGGGAAGGTGTGGAAGACACTGCATGTTGCAGTCAGAGCCACAGCAAGAGCCCAGGGGTGATGGGCAGGAGCCCCTCAGCCTCTGCACACCCCCAGCTGCCCGGTGGCTGCTTGGCTCAGGGACAAAGCCCCATTTGGGAAGCAGGGCCGGGCACCCCAGAGCTCACCTTTGTAGTGCTGGACCAGCTCCTGCAGCGTGTTGAAGTTGTTTCGTGGGGAGATGTAGAAGCCACCGCTGTCCAGAGTCCGGATCTTGTAATGCTTCACTGCCCCGCCCCGCAGCTCGTCCCCGTCCCGCACCGACAGCGAGTAAGAGCCTGGGCAGGGAGGGGTGAGCTGGCAGCTCCCACAGGAGCACATTCCTGCTGCACCTGGCCATCCCGGTGCTCCTGGCACGCACAGAGCCATCACCCAGCAGAGCCAGCAGCTCCCACTGTGCTGCCACCACCCCTTCAGCCCCAGGCCAGCTACACCTGCACCCCAAACACCCAAAGCAGCCTCAAAGGAACACATCCCCCTATCCCTGCCGTGGGGTTTGGACATGTGGCAGCACCACAGGCTATTGCAGGGGCACTTCCATAGAGAGCATGGGCCCCCAGTCACTCCCTGCAGCACAGCAGATCCCCAGGGCTGGGGAGGGAGCTCCTCTTCCAGACAAAGGTGGCAGCTGTTCCCCACCCCGGTGCTGTGGACACCCCTCCACACCTTTCGTCGTCTCGCTGTCCCTTATCATGAAGGACCCAATCATGTTCCCCGGGCCAAGGAGCTGCCGCTCCGCATCCTTCCGGCTGACGTCCTTGAAAAACCACCTGCAACAGAACCAAAGGAACCAAGGAATGCTGGTGCGGGGCAGGGCTGGGGGCGGGATGTGAGGCAGGAGCAGGGCAGTGGCGGTAGGGAAGTGTGGGACCAGGATCTGGCACAGAGGGATGGACTCACTCCTCTGTCTCCAGCGAGTTGGCTTGGGCAACGTAGTTGCTGGGGATGAAGCCTTCACATCCTGTCACCAGTGACCGTGCTTGCCACCACTCCCCTGACCTGTGACAGAAATGGCATTGGGTTGGCTCATTGCACCTGGACCTGGGCACCAGCAGCTCCTCCGGGGCAAATTCCAGAAAAAATTCCCAACAGGCCACACAAGCCATCAGGAGACCCTGGACGGGGGTCTGCCAGTAGCACTTACTTCTCCAGGACCTTCATCAGCTCCCCCTTCTGGAAGCTGAGGTCCCCAGCGTTCATCGCCTCGTAGTCGTAGAGCGCCAGCACCACGCTGTCCCCCAAGCCTGCAGGAGGGAGCTCCCTGGGTACCCCTCCCCATGCTGGGATGGGGTGCCCAGCCAATCCTGCCATGAACACTGGCCAGGACCCCCACAGTACCCAGCACCTCCATCTTCATTGTGTCACACCTGGCCCTTCAGGGGAGCCCGGAGCTCCCATCCCGCCAGGACTGGCAGTGTTCCCCCCTAGGTCAGAGAGGATGCGGCCACGCTGTCCCCACACACTCCCACCCCCTCAACCCACTTGCAGCGCCCTTGTACCTACCATCCTCGGGCAGGGGCACAGCCATGCTGGGGACATTATTGTTCTGGAAAGTGCAACAAAATCACAGAGTGACATCACAGGTGGCAGAGACTGTTTCCCACCAGGAGTTTTGGCCCCAACAGCAGTGGCAGGGGCAGGAGGGCACCCGAGGGGCAGCACCAGCACCACCTTACATAACAACCCCCCCCTCCCAACACCTTCCTTTTTCTCTCCCTTTCTCCATAATTCCTGGATTCCCATCAGGTCCACTCTGTGCTCTGTCTCAGTGCGGCCTGGGCTCCCGCTCCATAGCCAAGCCCCTGCCCTGGTGCATGGGCACTGCCGGTGCCCTCAGCTGGCCCCACTCTCTGTGCAGGTAGCACTGCTGAGGAGAGGGGCTGAGCCCCCCGTGACAGCTCAGCCCTGAAACCCCTCATCACTCACCCTCCTGTTGGTGGCTGTGGGGTCCCTCACATAGTGGCCCTGCTGGATGGTGGGGCCAGGATCAGGGTCAGGGTCAGTTTTTATCATCTTCTCCTGGACACCAGCTTCTTTTGACCTCACGCAACCCATGCTGCAGCCAAGGAAAGGGAAGTGAGGTCATTGCGACAGAGGTGAAAGCCCCGCTCCAACCCCAGTCCAGCCCCGTTCCCATCAGCTCCCACCCAGCACAGGGCCCTGATGCCCACCCGGCTGCTCTGCTGTGACAGAGAAAGCTTTGCTCCCCCCACAGCTTCAGGGTACTGGGGTGCCCAGTGACACCCCAGAGGAAAAGGGATCTCCTGGAGATGTCACAGGAGGCGAATTTTGGGCAGACAACAGCAGCTACCATGGAGCAGCTTCCCAGCCCTTCTGGGATCCAGGACAGGGCGCAGGCACTGGGCACCACGGCAGCAGAGAGCCACACTCAGCATCTTCTGCCAAGAGGGGCCCTCATCATGGTGAGCTTTTCTGCAGCTTGGGGGTCCCCACACAGCACCCCTGGTGCCCATGACCCCCCATCAGCACAGGTCACAACTTCCCACTGTGCTCCCCTGCTCTCTGCTGGGTGGGAGCTGCCCCAAACAGCCAGTCCAGGACAAAGGCAAATGCTTAACTTACTCCAGCTCCCCAAGAAACTCAGTGGGAAAAAAAGCTGCAAGAAGCAGCAAGAGTGGGAAACCCCTTGCAAATGTACTTCCCTTGGCCAGGGAGACCTGGGTGCGGAGAAACGAGAAAGTGCTGGTGGTGACAGCGAAGGAGGAAGCTCAGGGCTGAGTCCTCAATGTGCACAGCACAGCTCTCGGGGGCCATCGCTGTCACCTCCACAACACCCCATGGTCACTCCTTGTCTTTCCCTGCGTGCCAAAGCCTGGCTCAGCCTTGCTCCCGAGGGCAGAGCAGGAGCAGCGGTGGCAGCCACGACAGCTCATCCCCCTCACTGGGGACACCCTGGGCACAGGCTCGGGGCTGTGCCAGGTCCATCCTGGCGAACCCACACGGTGCCCTGCTTAAACTCAGACGTGGCTCACACCATCATCACTTCAGGTATCTGCTGTGCCCGTCCCACACCGGCTCAGGGCATCCAGCCCTACAAAACACAAACACCCCAGGCGGTCCAAGGGTCATTCCCACTGGCTCCTGTGGCATAGCTGGCATTCCTGATGTGTCCCACCCCGGAGAGCCAGAGCTCATGCGGTGTCCCCAGTCATGAGGACCAGGTTGGATGAGGGGGCACCCTGTCCTTGCTGCCCTGTGCCTTCGGTCCCCGACAGCCCCTGCAAAGCCACCGGCAGGGACCCCCTCGTCGGGGCTACACCGTGCCAAACCGGGGCTGCACCGGGCCCCGTGGGACTCCCGGCCATCGCCCCATCACGGTCACCCCGGGTCCGCCGCTCTGAGCGCGACCGGCGCGGGGTCGGACCCACCGGGCTGCCCGGGGCCGGCTGCGGAGCTCCTCCGCCGCCCTCGGGGCTCCGCGCACGGTTCCGCTCCCGGAGCTCTCACCTTCGCTGCCGTCCAGGGCACTTCCCCGTCGCGGGTCGCGCTCCCAGTCCCCGTTGCAGAACCCGGGCCGCCGCCGCCGCTCCGCTCTGCCCGGGTGCTCTCCCGCCGCCCGCCCGGTACGGCCGCGCCCCTCCCGGCACGGTCCCGCCCCCGACTCCGACGCTGGGGCGCGGCCGGTGCCTCCTGTGCCGGGCTGGCAGTGGAGACCGCCACCCACGAACCGCACCCGCAAGGACATCCCAGCCCTGCGTGACACCACTGCCCTTAGGGACCCCCCCGCGACGGGTGCCAGAACCCGTCTGCCCACCCGCCGCCCCCGGGACGCCGGACGGGTTTGGGTCCCGCACCCCAGAGCAGCCTCCAGGATGTTTCCTCGCCTGGTGCATGGCCATGGAGGGCGGGGGGGACACGGCGTCAGCCTGGGTCTCTGTCCCCAGGAAGGAGAAAAGAAAGCCCTGAGCATCCCGTGGTGGGGTGCAGGACGTGAGGGGGTGCAGGACACAGTGGGTGCATGGGGCTGGCTTTGTGAAGCTCAGCTCAGAGAGGTCCGGGTAACCCTGGGCTTTTTGGTGCTCCTGCCGGCCCTGGTATTCCTGTGCCAAAGCTCCTCTCGGCATCCTACCCAGCCCCGCAGTGTTCCAGCCTTTCTCCTGGATTGCCCAGACAACCCTTGAATTCAGGATGGAGGGAAATTCAGCAGGGGGACCCACGGCTCTGTGTGACCCTGACCATAGGCTGCTTGAGCTCAGGGTGTCAGAGGAAGCAGCCAGAGCTGCTCCTCATGAGGGTTTGCATATGTAAATTTTTTTCGGAGGAAAAATAAGTTGCTCTGGTAGCCCCAGCTACCCACACACCACCCTGGGCTGCAGCGCCGTCCTGTAGTCCCCACCAAGGGACATTGGCCAGGGGATGTTGGCTCGGGGCCATCAGCCAAGGGCCATCAGCCGCGGGATATTGGCGGGGGTACAGTGGCCAGGGGGAATCGGCTGGGGGGCGGTGGCCAGGGGACATCAGCTGAGGTCCATCGGGCGGCGGGGAGCACGGCCGTGTCCCTCGGCAGCGGAGGGGCTGCAGGGCGGGACCGCAGGAAGCCGGGTCCCAGGGCAGGAACTTCCTTTTGTGAAACAACCGCAGCCCGCGGCCGGAGTGTCGCACAGGCGTCACAGGCAGCAGCGGGCCAGCTGCGGCCACCAGCCCTTTCCTCTCCCAGCACGCTCTTGTTGACCCCTTCGGTTGCTCTGAGCATCCCCTGGAGTCAGCCAGGAACAGCCGGCAGCACCCTGACACTGGTAGTGACCTCCATGTAACACTGGAATGGGCAGGTGCCCAGCCCAGCAGCCCCCTGCCCCAGCTCACCCCCACACCGCAGCAGCCCCTGCACCCTGACAGGGCCTTTCCCCGGGAAGAACCTGCTCTGCTCCCAGCGCCAGCATTTAATTGAAATCTGCAGAAATTACAGCACGTGTCTCCCCCACAGCCACGGCTGCCCTGTGATTCCAACAGCCTTGACAAGAGCTGACAGGGCAGTGCAGAGGCCTGTCCCCTCCCAGGGTGACAAATGCACCCTCCCTGGTGCTGGGGCAGAGCTGGGCACCTGCTGAGTCTGGTCCTGGAGGTGCAGTGCCACATCAGCGAGCAGGGAGGGGACAGCTGGGTTTTGGCGCTGGCTCACAAGTAGTTGTCCTCTTCCTCCTCCTCCTCCTCCTCGTCCCGTGCCAGCGCCTCGATGTCGTGGGTGATGTCCGTGATCATGCGGTTGAAGGACTCAGACTCAGAGCGCAGGGACCAGCTGTCATAGCTGCGCACGGCCGAGGCCGACGTGTTGCTCATGCTGCGCTTGATGCGGCCGAAGCTGTCAGTGAGGATCCCGCCTTCCCGGATCCCGATGCTCTCCAGGAAGGTCTCAAAGTAGCCGATGTCTTGGTCAGGGATGAAGGGCCTCATTCCTGTCATAGGCACCGTAAGCCTCAGGAGGCTGCCCACATGGGCAGCACTGGGGTGCAATGCCAGCCCTACTGGCATCCTGTCCCCAGTAAGCAACAGGGTCCTGACATCCCCTGAAGCACACCCAGCACCAGCACCGTGTCCCCAAGGGATGCACAGACATCACCAGGGTGACACACTGTGGCTGCAGACACTCACCCAGGAGGAGGAACTTCCTGCGGTCCCCGTAGAGGCGCAGGAGCTCGGTGCAGTATTCCTGCACAGGCGTGCCCAGCCGGTACTCACGCAGCAGGATGGCAAACTGCTGGATCTCCTGCGGTGACAGCTTGTTGCGCAGCTGTGGTGACACAGGGACAGGTCGGCCTTGGGGACACGAGCAGCACACAGCTCCCAGCCCCCATCCCTGTGTCCCCCTGCTGTTCTCTGGCACAGGGGGCCCAGACCCAGGCCCTTGCCCCAGCTGCTGGCACTGCTGGCCTGCTGCTTGTCCCCGTGCCCGTCCTTGTGCCCTCACCGTCACCATGTAGTCCTGCAGCTGCTCCAGCCCTGCGCCGCTCTGGTCGCTGCCGCTGCAAGCGGTGGCCAGGCTGTGGTGGGAGCGGTGGAAGGAGGGCGAGGAGGTGCCACTGTAATACGCTTCAAAGGTCTCGTGGGAGCCATTGCTGTAGGAGGACACAATGCCCGGCTGCCCCCACCCACTGCACAGCATCCCCCATCAGGTAGGGCTGGGGCATCACTGCTGCTGGGACTGGAACCCACCCAGGGGCAGGGGGATCCCACACCGGTCCAGTGACACCCACACCGGTCCAGTGGCACCCACCCCAGTCCAGGGGCACCCTGGGGGAGCCAGACTCACAAGGAGCTGCAGCAGCTGTAGTCAGCATCGTAGCCATATGTCCCATCTGTGCGGCAGCTCTCGCCTGGGGAGGGAGAGCTGAGATCTCATAGCAGAGACAAACCCCCCACGATATGTCCATGTACCCCCATCTGTCAGCCCCATGCTGTGCCCACGCACCCCCACCCATCAGCCCCATGCCACCCTGCTTGGTGTTCCCACTCCTGTCCCCAGCCACTCACTCCTGCTGGAGAGCCAGGGCCGTGAGGGCGTGGAGGTGTAGTGGTACCCGGCGCGGTCCACGCACTCGATGCTCTGGTCGCCGTAGATGATCTGGAACACCTGGCAGATGAGCGCACAGGACTCCTCGCCAGCATCCTGCAGCGGGAAGGGAGGAGGGCAGTGAGCGCCGGTGGGTGGGCGAGCGGGCAGTGGGTGGCACACGCCGGGACCGCTCACCCTGTTGGGCACGGCGAGGATAATGAGGTTGGAGTAAGCGTCGGGGCAGGGCTCCTGGGGGTCCAGGGGGTTGCTGCCGGCGTGCCGCCGC
>VXBT01000735.1:304076-315696 GCA_013400235.1 Oriolus oriolus
GGGGTGTCAGGGCGGGGGGCTGCGCTGCCCACCCTGCCTGGCCCCCAGCCCCTGCCCTGGCCTCCCTGTCCCACCAGCCCAGTGGGATGCAGAGGGATGGCGGTGTGGGGTGGGGATGTGGGAGCCCCAGTGGGTTGGGGGCAGCCCTCCAGGACTCAGTATGTGGGAGAGGATGGGACACACCAAGACAGGGACAACGAGGGATTTTGTGCTCAGACCGTGCTGCCGCCCTGACTCTGACACCCATCACCCGCCGTGCTCCAGTCCCCCGTGCCCAGGGGACGCCGACACTCGGGGCCGGCTGTGCCTCTGCTGGTGGCCCCCGACCGGACCCCCGCACCGGTTTTGAGGATGAGGAGGTGCAGGGCATCGTCGCGCAGGTAGGAGGCCGCTGCGATCTCGTGTGTGGGGATTCGCAGGATCAGCTCCTCGTTGTCGCGCCAGGTGAGCAGGAGGCAGCGCGCCGAGAGGCTGAGGATGCTGTCCTGCTCTGGCGTCGTCTGCAGCGGCAGCTCCTTCAGCTGCTGCATGGACAGAGTGCGGGGGCGTGGCGCACCCAGTAGTGTGGGGTACCCAGTGCCCACCCTCTGGGGAGCGGGGACCCATCTTACCCTGGCCGTGTCCAGCAGCTGTAGCACCTCATCCCGGCTGGAGGGGTTCAGGGAGGATGTCACCCATGTCAGATGACCTAAAAACTGCGGGGAAAAAGCCCAGTGCAGCTTGGGGAGGCTGGGGGATGCACCCTCCCCTCCCCCCGCCCCATGGCCCCAAGGTCAGGAGACATCTCCCTGGGGTTCAGGGAGACCCTCCAGTTAGGGGGTCCTCTCTGCACCGCCAGCGCACCCTCCTCCTCCTTGGGTGTTTGCCTGGGTAGGGAAGGGACCCGGACCCTTCTGGGCATTGTGTGTGGCTCTCAGCATGGTGTGGTGGCCTCATAACCCCACCCCAAGCAGGCAGTGACCCCGGGCACCTTTGGGTGCCTTTACCTTCACCTCCTTCTCCACGTAGTCGTGCAGCAGGATCTGGGGGTCGATCAGGTAGTCGGGGGGGTAGAGGGGCACGGAGTGCAGCGGGCGCCGATAGACGCTGCTGCGGAGCGCTGCCCTCCGCGCCGCCTTCGGGAAAACCAGACGCTTGATGGGCGACACAAAGCCCTGGCAGAGGAACGGGCACGGGGAGGGGTCAGCACTGGGCACCCAACCCTGGCCCCCACACACGAGGTCCGTGGCACCCAGCACCTGGGGGAGCTGCGGAGGGGGACAGCTGAGCACCTCTCTGCTGGCTCTTCGCACTATTTGGGTGGCCCCACTGGTCTCCACCGCTCTGTGGGAGGGGTGCAGGGCCTCTCAAACTCGTGCATCTCACCCGCTCCCACCCTCCTGCCAGCCTCCCGGACACCAGCCCCAGCCCCACGCACCTTCTTCCCCTTCTTGGCCTCGCCGTCCATGGCAGGACGTGGTGCTGCGGCCGCCTCCAGTGCCCCGCTCGGCGCCGCTGCGCTTTCCTGTGTCGGAAACTCCACCAGGATAGCTGGGATGTGAGTTCCTGCCTCTCCTGGGGGGTGCTGGGACTGGGCTGGGCTGGGCTGGGCTGGCCTGGCCTGGCCTGGGCTGGCACTGAGACTGGGACTGGGCTGGCACTGGGACTGCGACAGGACTGGGACGGGGACTGGGACTGGGATAGGGGCTGAGCTGTTACTTGGGCAGAAGCAGGAGCTGAAGTTGGCTGGGATGCGACTGGAGCAGGGACCTGGACCGGTGCTGGTGCTGGGACTGGGTCTAGCGTGGACACTTGGACCGAGACTGGGGCTGGGATCTGGGCAGACCGGGTTTGAAGTGGTTTGAGATGAGACTGGAGCAGGTGCTGGGACCAGAGCAAGTGCTGGGACCAGAGCAGGTGCTGGTGGTGCCTGTGGGACTCCACTATGGAGCAGCCCCTGCCCCTCACTGCAGGGCTATTTCCTGGGGCTGGGGCTGGTTCTGCTTCCCTATGACCCCACATCAACCCCGTCCTTATGGGGCAACTCTGGGGGCTCCCAGCCCTCGCTGCCCACATCCTGTCCTGCTCACATGGGGCCCTGGCACTGGGAACAGCAGTGGCAGGAGCCCACACAGCTGCACCCAGCATCCCATCCTCACAGCTGCCCATGGGGTCCAAACCTGCCGTGGCTCTGGGGGTCGGCCGGGGATCGGGGCCCCCGGCAGGGAGGAGGTTGGCCCGGCAGTGGCCGTGTCCGGCAGCTTCCTCCCCGGGATGCTGCATCCTGCCTGTGCACCCCTTCCCTGCCGGCCACCACGCAAGGGCCACCGACACCAGGCAGGCAGCGTTGCTACAGCCATCCTGCTCTGTTAATGATGTCCCCGACACCGCGGGACAGAGAGGAATCATCCTGCCCGGCTTTGGAGCCCCAGCTGTGAGCTGGAGGTGCCAACAAGGACAGGATCCCACAGGCAGGGCTTATTGAAATGAATTTAATATCTCATGTTGCAGCAAAATTAAAAATATACAAAAAGTTTGTGGTATACAAAAAAGTCTCGGGACGGACCCCGGCCTCCCGCTCGCCCCCGCCCACGCCGAGGGCCCCAGAGAAGAAGGTGGCACACAGAGTATTTACAGTACGTGACAGCAGCCGCCGGGTCCCAGCACTGGGGGGTTCAGGGATGTGGCTGAGACCCCGCGGCAGCCCCTGCCAGAACGAACTTCCCTCACTCCCTGAAGCTGGAGCAGCCCTGCTGCCACCCCTGGGTGACACCCCCAGGGACCAGAACCTCCCCCCATCCCCAGTGGGAGCTCGAGCACCCCTGGAGCTGTGCCCATCCTGGCCCCTGGTCGTGCCCCCTTGTCATCCCAGTGGGCAGGCGCTGCCATCCCGTAGCTGCCGCTGGCAGCAGGGCGCTGGGCTTGGCTGCCCCTGTGGCACAGGCTGGGTGGAGGGCAGGGGGGGTGGCCTGGGGCCGCAGCGAGATTGAGGGCTCCCCCCGAACCCCACACGTGGCCAGACTCCTCTGCCCAGAGCAGCCCAGGGATGAGGGTACCGTGGCTTGAGTGCATAGAAAAGTGTCCCTCTGACCCACCAGCGTGGCCCTGGCGTCCCCACACGAACCCCGGCATGAAGGGCATGCGCTTTAGGCATCAGGTGCAGGTCACTCCAAATGGCATCTGTGCCCTAGGGTGGACAGGGAGAGGGGCTGGGGCAGGGGGAGCCCAGAGGGGCCGCCCCGTGCTGGCACAGTCGCCATGTGGCCCATCCCCAGATCCTCCGTGAGCCGGACCCCGTGAGGAGCTGCCACCACCTGGGCACCGTACAGGGGCTGCGGTGACACTGCTCGATGCCTGCAGCGGTGAGCTCCCGGACCAGCCTGGCACCCCTGGCTGCTGCCCCCCACCTTCCCTGAGGAAAAGAGACCCCGCCCCAGAGCCGCCCCACGCCGGGGCTGCCCCAGCACGACCAGCACGCACTGCCGGGGGCTGCCCGTGACGGCGGTGAAGGAGGGGCGCAGGTGGCGGGGGCCCAGCCCTCTGCCCAGCCCCGGCCATGCTCTGCACCCTCCTCCTAAAGGGTTTCCAAAGCTTCCAGTTAGCACCAGTTAGCACCAGTGACTCCAGCGATGGCCGGCCCAGCCTGCTGTCACCCCAGCTACCAAGAAATGGGAAACAAAAGCAACGTGATGCCACTGCCACCGCACACCCATCCATCCCGGCCGTGTCACAGGGCCGGGCACCCGCACTGGCCCTCAGGGACCCCACATCCCAACCATTCCCAGGTGCAGCTCTCCCATCCCACCCCTCCCATCCTCTGGTGCCTCACACGGTGCCCCATGGCACAGAGGGGCTCTCAGTGCTGCCCACGCTCCCCAGCCCGGGCAGGGCTTGGCACTGTGACTCGGGACAGCCAGAGGCCGGGACCCTGTGGAGCCATGGTGGGGGCACAGGGGATGCAGGGAAGGCACAGGGGCCGTGGGTGCAGGGGCAGGGGGCTGGGGCAGCGCAAGGCTGGGAGTTCCAACAGCTCCCCTGCCCTGCAAACCCCTGCCAGCCCCTGCACACTGACACACACACACACACATGCACACAACCCCCCCGGGACAGCCCCGGCCTGCGGGCACAGGGTACATTCAGCACAGCCCCTCAGCGGGGCCGGCGGATCCGGGCAAGACCAGGGACACATTCAAACCCGGAGCCCAAGCAGCCCCATTCCTCTGGGGAGGCAGGAGCAGGTCGGGGCAGGTGGGACAGGGACAGGCAGGGGAGAGGCAGGGGGGACACAGGGTGAGGTCAGGGGAGGCAGGGTCCCAGCTCAGGTTTATACTGGGGAGCTGGAGAGGGCTGATGCTGATGAAGGAGTGAATGGAAATGCTCCCGGGTGGGAAGTGATGCCAACCAAGGAGAGGAGAACGGCTGGGGGTGAATCCCACTTTGGGGAATCCGGGGAATGCCAGCGGCTCCACACACACCCCTCAGTGGTGCCAGCCAGGCCCTGCCACCCCCGGCCTCAGCGGAGGTAGAAAATGTCACACAAAATGTCACCATTCAGGTGAAAACAAACCCAATGAGATGAAGAAGTTCCTGTGGGGATGGGGGGAGAGGATGGGCCGCAGCCATCCTGGCCGCAGCTGGGGACCCAGCTCAGAACCAGGGGTGCAGGGTTCGTGCCCACCCACGAGGACCCCCCCCAGGCCAGGGTCTATGCCCCACAGGATAGTGGAGACCCCCATGGAGCTGGGGACGTGGCTCAACTCCGAGCCAGGGGGACTGAGGATGGATATGAAGGGGCTCACTTAGGGTTGGTGTGGCAGAGTGTGGGGGAAGTCGGACACATGAGGGGGACTGGATGGACCCCGGCTGTCCCTGCCCCAGCTCCCTGGGGGTGACAAGCCCCATGCACACCCCAGTGCAGCTGTGTTCCATCCCCACGGCTCTGCCGTGGCACAGGCACCTGTGTTCCCATGTCCTGCCCACCTTGCCCCACCTTGCCCTACCGTGCCCCTGGCATCTGCCAGCCCCCATCCCAGGGTGCCCCCGGTCCCCATCCTGCACCACTGATATGGGCCACAGCACCCACCGCCTGGGCTCAGGCACGGGTGAGGTATTTTGGCAAGGACGAGCCCTGGAGGGCGTGGGGGCGGCCGCCGTCGGGTGGGACGGGTCTGGGCTGCGGGAAGGCAGCGCGGGGAGGGGATAGCACCAAGAGACCTCCCCGGCCACCGCCCGCGGGGCGCTTGGCATGGCGACACGGCGGCGCCGGCAAACCCGACGGAAGGCAAACAGCTGCGGAGACGCAGGGTGGCCTGGGCGGCACCGGCGCTCCCGCCGCAGCCTCACGCCCCCCAGCCTACACGGTGGTCTCGTACTCCAGCACCTCCTGCGGGGCGCCGGGGGTGCGGTACTGCAGGCATGGGGTGATGGGCGACGCGTACTCCAGCGCCAGGATGGTCTTCCTCAGGCGCCGGTCGATGAAGTGGGCATCCCAGGCCGGGTACTTCTTCCTGGGCAGGTCAATGCGGATGACGGGCCTCTCTGTCCGCGGGGCACGGGCGGCCGGCACCGGCAGGGCACGGGGTCTCACCTGGAACACGGGCACGCAGCTGTCCCGCTCGCCCGGCGCCCCTTCCCGCTCCCCCCCTGTAGTCCGTGGCAGCGAGCGGGGGGGGCTGGTGACGGCTTCCACGGGGGACCCCGGCACCGGGGGCGGCTCCTGCCGGAAGATGCAGCCCACGGAGCGGTGGCTGAAGATGGGGCCATTGGGATGCAAGAGGCAGTAGTAGATGAACATGAAGAAGATGCCGAGGGCGAAGCTGGAGCTAACCACGCAGACGAGGATTAAGGCGTCGAAGTCGGAGGTGGTCTTGCGGTCGTAGTACAGGAACCAGAGGATGGTGAGGGCGGCGTTCTCCGACAGCGTGATGATGTAGTAGATGCACATGCGGTAGCGGCTCCGTCCCTCCTTGACGTTGAACCAGCAGAAGATGTAGATGATGCCCACCACCATGTTGTAGATGATCTCCTCCCACTTGGACATACAGAAATCCGTCTCGCCCTGGATGATCCAGAAGGTCATGATGCACCAGTGGGTGACGATGAAGATGCCGAAGTAGAGCTGGAACACGGAGGCGAAGAGGGCAAAGGCGATGGCACGAGCAGCGATGGTGAAGAGGTGCCAGAGGATCTGCACCACAGCGCCCTTGTAGGACATGGGCATCTTGTCCTCCCGCGAGTCCCGCAGCACCTTCTGGTAGGACGCGATCATCCAGGCCAGCGAGACCAGTGAGGCCGAGGCCGAGAGTCCTGCGGGGAGTGGCCATGAGAGCCCACAGAAGTCAGGGACCCCCCTCCCACCACCCTGCCCCCTGCGAGGGCTGTCCCTTACCCTGCAGAGGCTCGATGCTGTTCTGCTGCACCATGATGCTGAGCTGCAGCACGAGCTGGGGCGCGCTCTTGAGGAAGGCCTCCAGCAGCCGCAGCATGCTGATATCTGCGCTCTCGAACATCATCCTCCAGTAGAAGTGGCGGCGGCGGTGCTCGGCCTGCCACCGGCTCTGCAGCCCCAGGTACAGCGTGCGGAGGTACCTGTGTGAGGCAGGGGAAGGGTGAGGTGACCCCTTGCTTCCAGGTGAGCTCACCCCACTCTGCCCACACCAGGAATGCCCTGTGACCGCTGCCAACCTGTTCCTGCTGATCTGGGATCATGGAAAGGCCCCTAGGCCGGGGTGCCAGGGGCTGCAGGCCAGCAGCAATGATGAACACATCTCTGTCCCGTGCCAAGGCTCTGATTTGGGAAGGGGCAGCTTGTGCAAAGACAGCTCAGCACCCCAGAGCCCCAGGCCATCACCCTGCTGCCCACCCGGCCATACAGTGCCTACCCACCCATCACCCCAATCCTTAACCCCCCCATGCAGGGTCTGGCTTCACCCAGCCCAGGGATCCCATCCACAGCTACGCTCTCCAGCCACCCACGGATTTAGGGTGTCCCAACCCAGCACCACATCCGGCTGCTTCTCGAAAGGGATATTTTGGTCCCAGCTGGCACGGAGCCCACCCTGCTTCCTCCTGCCCCGGCCAGGATGGAGGCACCAGCTGGTTGTGCTGTGCTGCCCGCGGGAAGCTCCCGGCGCTCATGCCGGTGTTGCCTGGGCTCTTGGCAGGGCTGTGGGCACAGCCACACACTGGCCCCAGCCATCTGGTCGTCGGCTGGGGGTCAGCGGAGGTGCGCATGGCACCGACCCACGCTCGGCTGAGTCACTGCCACCAGGGACCCTCCCCACGGCACCGGGCCAGATCCGGCACTGCAGGAGGGGGCACAGGGCTGGCCAGGCAGGGCATCCCCGGGCAGCCCTGCCTGCACCACGGCCAGGGCTCTGCTGGCGAGGAGGAGAAGGGAGCCGGAGGGAGAAGGGAGGAGGAAAACAGGTGCAGCAGGAGGACGTCAGGCCGTAGATTCCTCACTGTGAATAAAATCCTCTGGCAGAGCAACGGCTTCTCCATCAGCTCCAGAATGTGCTGCCAGACAACTCCACCAGCCCAGAGCATGGGAGAAAGCCTGATCGCAGCACTTTCAGCTCATCTGTCAGCAGGAGGCAGGAGCCAGCCCTGCTCCCGCTGCAGGGACAGCCAAGTGCTCCCACCCCCGGGGCTGCACAGCCTGGAGAGCACAGTGAGGGCCATCAGCTGGGGCCACCGAGCCCTCAGGACACCCTGCTGCCATCTGCTTTGCCCTGCCAGCCCCACTCCCAGCCCTCACCGGCTTCTCTGTGCTGGTGTCAAAGTGACGTTTTAACCTGCACCTCGGGGGCAGCACCTAATTTTAGCCTTTGCTGCAGCCTGTCCGTCACTGCTCGGGGTGGGGAGAGGCTGTGGCCACCCAGCTCCTGGCGCCAATCTGCATCCCAGTGCCACCTGCTCACGGCAGCCAGGTCAGCGCTGCCATTGTGGCAGCACCACGGGCACTGTCCCTGAGAAGGGCCTGGTGAAGGACCCTCCTCGCTGGTGGGGAGCAAACCAGTGAGCAGCCCAGGGGGAAAAAGGAACAGCATAGTGGGAAGCATTTGGGGAAGCGACGTAGAGCCCTGGCTGCTGTAGGGCGTCACTGCTGTCCCAGGGTGCCCAGGCATGAACCAGGCTTGGGAGCCGGTGACCTCATCCTGTCCCTGTAATTAGTCTTGATAATTGGGCTCATCAGCACAGCAATCCCACTGTCCATGGTGCAGAGCAGCCCCCGCACACACCCTACAGAGCCCCCAGCCCTGGGTCCTGCACTGTTCAACAAGTGACCCGTGGCCTTCCCAGCTTTCAGCAAGGGCACAATTATCCCTCTGTCTCTCCGCCAGCTCCATAGGTCTCATTAAAACGAGATTTCATCTCCCATCAACTCGCCCGAATGAAATGTTGATTCTTATTTGTTCTGCATTTGATCATCCCGTGGTGTTTCAGCCCAGTGAGCGATCCCGGTGCTGCCAGAGCGGCGGGCGCTCCCCAGCCCTGCGCCGCGGCAGCTGCACGGGAAACACAGAATCAATCACTTGAAAAAAAATCATTTAATTTTCAAAAAAACTGATGATGAGGCAGAAACCGACAGCGAGAGCTCTCAGGGCTAATTGCTCCCTCCTTTGTATTGCAAAGAGTGATCCAACAAAAACCCCGCAGCAGGAAGGTGGTGGCTTGGGTGGGCACTGGTTTTGTCAGAGCCCCATTACATCCAGATTTGCCACCAGTGTCACTGTTTGCCCCCAACTCCCAACTACTGAGCCCAGTTTTCAGGTGTTAGAAAAAATAAATGAGTGGAAAAGCCCAACACTGGTTACAAACAAATCCACTAATCATCATCCTCAGACGGAAAAGGACGAGGGACCCTCCGGTCCCAGAGTGAGCAATGGGAAGTGCGATTTTCCTAGAAGATAATTTGGGATCTCATCCCTTAATCCTGTATTTAAACAAGGAGAAAATTGCTTCTCTGTTACAGCCGTTGTAATCCCTTACACATCCTACCAAGCCAGGTCATCAGGGAGAGCTGCACGTGTGCCCCATGTCATCTCACTCACCGTGTCCCACCAGCCCCACACCCCAGAATGCCCCCGGTACTCGGGGTGCATGGGAGTACCTGAGGGCACTTGTGCTCAGGGAAAGGCTTGGTCTGACCCTAAAAACTCCTTGTTCTGTGCAGCAGGGCCAGGTGGGGACCCCCAGCACTGGGTCCTGCAGCAGGACAAGCTGACACCCAAAAGATGGGTGCTCCCAGGGCTGGGAGGGCTCCTGCCCCCACACACACAAAGCTCCAGGGAGCAGAGGGGTGAGGAAACCTGCAGGTCCCAGTTCTGCCACCACTCATGAGCCCACCCAGGATGTCCTTGCCCTCCTGGACTGCCACCAGACTGGCACCAGGACTGAGGGGTGGCATTGGGTCCCCAAGCCAGCAGAGGATGGGGGTACACAAGCTGATGGGAGCTTTCAGGAAGAGAGGAAACTGCGGGTCTGGCCCTAGTGACCTCACCTCAGGCAGCCAGACTGTGTGTGACCCTGGGCTAACACAGACACAGGCACAGACAGGGCTGTCCCCAGCCCAATGGGACCTGCAGCACACCCTGGCCAGCTGCCAGCCCACAGAGGTGGCAGGGGACCCTGACACATTTCTGAGCAGGAGGCACACTGGCATGCGCAGCACCCCTGCTCTGCAGAGCTGCTTTGGTGAAGAGTCTGGGGACTTTGTGAGTGGATAACAATTCCTGAGCTGCAAAACCATCCAAGCATGGCCCACAAGCACGGTGGTGGTGTGGGACCAGCTGGGGACAGGCCCATGCTGCTGCTGCTTACACAGGCACATGGTCATGCCACCAGCAGCATCTCTGGAGACCACCTGTGACGGAGTTTGTGCATGTGCACCATGAACATACCAATGACAACTAACTTCAGCAGCTTTAATTAGGGATAACCACAGCACCAGTGCTCAGAGCTGCTTTTGCAGGTGGGAAGCAGCTGTATTTGTAGGATTGGGGATCTTTATCACAGGTGGGGCTCGGGACTGTGCAGTGAGGTTGGTAGAGGTGAGATCTGCAGAGGTGAGGGAGGAGGCAGGTAAATCAGGAAGGGGGAGATGTTTGGCAAGGGGCACAGTGCTCTGACCAGGGAAAATCCTTCCTTTCACCTGCAGCATTTATCCAACACTTCTCTAACTGCCACATCCTCCTGCACCGGATCCAACCCCACTAATGGGTTTAACAAACTGCATTTAACTGGTCACTCGAACTAATCCCAAATCCAGAGATTAGAAAGAGCCTCAGCTGCTGCTTGAGACCAACATGTCCTGGAGGGTGAGTGCTGAGAGTTACCGCTTTAATTGGCTTAGGAGTCTCCATGGCGCAGCCGATTCGAGAGCAGGACTGACACCCCCAGGAGCAAAGCCCCCGGCTGCGGCTCAGCTCCAGCTTGGGCCGGGATCAGGTGTGTCAGGCTCACGCCAGCTGCAGGCAGGACCAGAGAGCTCCTGTCCTCTCCCTCACCAGCTCCCCCCCACACACTAAAGCAGGTTTTGCGCCCACCCTGCAGCCAGAATACCCTGAGAGCAGCCCCGTTGTCAGGGGGATCAGGAGGGCAGGTGTGTTGGCAGCTGTGCTGGGCAGGGCACACACTGCACTGGCAAACAAAGTTAAACATCCCGGAGCATCCCAGGAGGAGCAGCAGAGGAATGAACATGCAGACACCAACAGGGATCGAGTGAAGAGCCTCTACTACAGCACTCAGGAGAGGAAACAGGATGGAAACCCGAGCCGGGAGTGCTGCCGGCTCCACGCATTGTTCCGGGAATTCGCCACTGCCCGCCCTCCCGGCACCAGCTCCTCGCGAGCCGCTCGGTGCCAGCGCCCGGCTCTTCCCCAGTTCCTGGGGTTGCAGCTGGGAGGGCACGGGGCTGGGTCCACGGCACAGCGGAGGAAGGTGCCAAGAAAGCATCACTTTGGGCATCTGGGGGGTCTGCAGAGAGGCAGATGAAGGGCCTTGAGCTGCCCCAGCCTGTCTGTCTGCTGCTTGCCCTGCTCACACCACCAGCCTGTCCCCAGGACTGGGATGGGGCAGCAGCAGAACCTGAACAGGTTGGGGACCACCAGCACCTCCTTGCCCACCACCCCACAAATACAGCGAGATCAGGACAGGAGCCTCGAGGTATTCAGGGCCCAGCATAAACACTTCACACCCCCAGGACCACACTGCCATGGCCAGGCAGGTCCACAGCAGGCCCAGCACCACCTGGCAGCAGGGATGGCAGGGCTGTGCCACCGAGCTGGGCTGCAGCTCCTCACCCACACCCACAGCTCCTACCCACAGCTCCCTGTGCCCACAGCTGGGGGCTCTTCCACACCACCCATCCTGCTGGGGCTGCAGAGAGATTGATCCTTGTGCCTCCCCCAGCTGCCTGGGCCCCTGCTTCACCTCTCCACCCCCACCCACTTCCCTCATGCCCTGCCAACCCCTCCTGAGGTCTCCATGCTGTTATCCCCACCCATGTCCCTGCTGCACTGTGCCGCTCCCTCCAGGCCCCGCCTGGTTCCATGACCCCCATGTCCCCCCTCCCCCCGTGCCTCCAGACTTGCCCAAGCTGCAGCAGGTGGATCAGGCCCTGCAGCAGCCCCATCCC
>VXBT01000735.1:316808-333189 GCA_013400235.1 Oriolus oriolus
CCCCGCCGGCAAGGACCGCCCGGACCCGTCGAGAACCGCACGGTGCCCGTGGGGACCACCCTGCACCCCACCCCGGTCCCGGCAGAACCACGTTGTGCGTGCTGTCCGACCACCCCTTCCCAGCCCACCGAGGACCGGAGCTTCCCGGGAAGCTCCTGGGCGGCCCCGCTGCCCCTCACCCCCGAGGCTCAGCTCGGGCAAGACCCTGCCCGTGGGTCCAGGCTTGGGCTGGGCCAGGGCGGTGTGAGCCCCCCGAGGTTCGGGTGGGAGGAGGGGTGGGTGCCTCTTCTCCCCTTGGGCTGGGACAGGACCACAGACCACCAGAATCCTGCCCGACGCAGCCAGAGAAGGTCCCAGCAGGGCCTGGCTGGGCTGGACCTGAGCCCTGCTTTGGAGGGAGGGTCATAGAATCATCATAGAACGGTCAATGATCAATTTGTGCCAACCCCTTGCCACGGGCAGGGACATCTTCCACTAGACCAGGTTGCTCGAAGAAGGTATATCCTCTTTAAAAAGACCAAAGATGGGGGATTGTAGCAGGCTTTTGTTGTTCCTGAAACGAAACTCGTGATAGAGTTACACGTTATTCCCCAGCCTTAGGAATGTCCCTGAAAGTGAAGTACCAAGGCCACTGGAGTCCGGGTGCACAGGAGCCCTGATGCTGAGCTGCTCCTCGGCTCTGCCGCACCACCTCTCCTCCGCTTGCTGCCCGTGCGAGTTTGGACACAATGTGTCTGGCAGAGCGAGGGGCTGTACCCCGGGACCTGTGCTCACACGAGGAGCAGCGCTGTGCCGGCATCCCCGGCACTGCTGGGAGGGAAAGGGCTGCGAGGGAAAGGCCTTTCTCTCCTTTGTGGTGGGTCTCCAGGGAGGGTGACTGTATACAGGCAGCTGCCTCCTGAAGGCAGCCCCAGCCCCCAGCCCACGGGGCCGAGCTCTGGCTCTGCGGCTCAGCCCCGAGGCTCAGCCTGGTGCGTATGCCTGCGGATGGAGCCCGGCCCGTGGTCAGCACGCCCTTGCACACAGAGAGGGGGAGCGTGTTTGATCCCGGGAAACACGGCTAACTTCCAAATTCTGCCTTGCAGAGCGGCCCGAGGGATCAGCACAAACCAGGGGTGGGGTAAGCCTGGATTCCTGGGACACAAACCAGGGGGTGAAGATGTTACTCAGCACAAGGGAGTGGCCGGGCCCTCGGCGAGGCTCTCCCCGTGCTGCATGTATTAGCATCGATAATGAAACACCTCACCTTGAGATGCTCCTGACAGATCCCTCCACAAATGCCTGCCTGGGGGAGGGGATGCTCCCAACGTCCCAAAGCTTGAAGAAAGCAGCCTTTCATCAACAACCAGGCAGGGCAGGGCCCTTTCCAAGGATGGGATCCACTGGCCAGAGCTTCTCTCAACACCTGGCCACTCCAGACCTCTTTGGGCTTGGTCCCTGGTGTCTCTCTGTCTTGGCTGGGTGATGGAGCAGAGACCACATTGCCATGACGGTGGGCACAGTGCCAGGGAGAGGGGACTTGGAAATCAGAGAGAGACAGACCCACCTTTCTCCCCTGACCCTGAAACACCCCCTCTGAAGCAGCAGTTAAAGATCCACAGCCTGAGAACATGGAGACCGTGGTTTGAAGTCTGATTTATCTTAACAACAGGCCCCAGCAGCCACATGAAAGAAGAAGAGAGAAAAAAAACCTTATAAACATCCCCGAAGCTTCCTGTGCAGCTGCCAGCAGGCAGGGAGGGTTTCTGGCTGCATACAGAAAAGGGCTGCAAGGAAGAAAAAGGAACATGATGAAACCAAACCTGCTCTTTCCACAAAACACACAGCAAAGCAAAGCGGCTCCCGGCAGCAGGCGGGTGGCCGCTCCCTCTGACTGCCCAGTTCCCAGGGGAACTGGTCCAAATGGACCTCTGGTTCCAGTCTGAGTCCAGCTTCCAAGCAGAATGTCTGCCCCTGGCGCTGGCTCCAGGAGGAGAAATCCATGATGATTTGTGGCTGGCTCAGAGCTTGGCTGGGGAGAGGCCACAGAGTGCAGCACCAGCCACTTCTCACTGCACTGAGAATGTTTTCCAGATGCCCATGGCTTTGTGATCCCTCAGCTGCAGCTACGCCCATGCCTGTGGTGAGCTGGGCCCCACCTTCCCAGGGAGAGCAGCCCCTGCCCTTCCATTCAGCCCAACATTCCTGGCAAAACCCTGTCTTCACTGCACTGTCATTGGCAACCCCAGAGTCACTGCTTCCTTCCACTGATGCCAGGACACAGTCAGCCTGCTCCCATCCTTGTTCCCATCCCTATTCCCATCTCATCCCATCCCCATTCCCCATCCCCATCCCCATCCCCATCCCTCCTGCCCAGACTCTGAAAGCCCTCCCTCCTTCCTGCTTTTTCAGATCTCCAGCCAGCTGCTCCCACCGACAAATGAGCATTTCCCAGCACTGGCATCCAGCCCCAATCTCAGTACATTTCCTGGTTGGTGTCAGGAAGGAATCTAACCCGAGTGCGGATCATTCCCAGCCCTCGCTCCCACTGCTCCCCTGAAGCCGCTGTACTTCATTCAACGCTGCTGCAGACGGAGATCTCTGTTAACTGAAACAAATGACCTTATGGGATTAGGGCCGGTAATCTTCCAATCTGGGTAATCTCCCTTAAGGGATTATTTGCCCACGGAAGTGTGGTGACCACCAGCCAGCCGCTGCCTCGCTCCCTCCATCCCTGTCCCCTGCAGTCCTCATCTCTGGCAGCCCAGAGCGGCCGCAGCACTGGGGTCACCACCCTCGGGGAGCTCCTTGTCAAATGAGTCTCATGAAGTGCTCGTGCCAGGGCCCCCAAGTGCTGGGGCTCCTCCTCTCCCCTGGCCCCTGTTTGCTGCTTCAGGCAAGTTGGGCTCCCTCCCCAATGAAAAGCACTGATCCAACACAGACCAGAGGTCCCTCCAGCATCAGGGAAGCAGCAGCTGAGAGGCACAGCCAGGGTGGCAGAGATGGCCAGCTGGGGATGGGGCTGCATTTGGAAACCTGAGATGCTCTTTCAGGGCTCTGTGCAGAGCAGGGACATGGGACATGAAAACCCATGTCCCCTGTTACCCACCAGCCCTGGGTGGGCTCTGGGGGCCCCTTTCCCACTGCAGAGCGCACACAGTGAGGATCTGCCAGTCCTCACCATCAGTGCTGGCTCTCCCTGCATCTCCCACACCCTCCCTACCTTTCCAGCTCTTCTTGCTCACGGCTGGGTGGGGCAGAAAGAAATGGATAAAAAGCATTTTGAGGTGCAATATGTTTCCCTTCCTGCAGGCAGGGTCGTTCAGGGCAGCAGATGGATGTGGTGCCCTGCCAGAGCATTCCTGGGACCAGCCCCTGCCTGACACAGACTGGGGGGCACCGGGGCTGGCTGAGGGTGAGTCAAGCTGCCGGGACCACAATTGGCTCCACTCCCTGGGGATGGCAGGTCCTGGACGCTGAGCTACAGATGAGCCACCAGCTGCACGAAAGGAAACCTGAGCTCATTGCCCCGCGCTTTGAGTGCCCTTTATTGTCTTCTGGGATGAAAAAAGGACAGAGAGGCCACCTGATGCTCCAAGGACCCAGCTGCCAACAGCGGTACCGTGCTGGGAAGCAGCGAGGAAGAGGGGACAGACGGTGCTGCTGGGGGCGAGGGGAAGGGCTGTGACGAGTTATAAATAATTCACACACAAGGGGACCAGGCAAGGCAGGGGCTCTCAGTCCCCTGTCCCTCCGGGCTGTGACGAGCGGGGTGGGTTGGGCGCCGGCTGCGGGGCCAGGACCCCCACTCTGGAGCTCAGCGCCACATGGCCACACCGAAGCCTCCATCCTCGTGGCGGGCGGAGAGTCCCGTGGGGAAAGAGGCATCCCGGAGCCAATCCCGGGATCGCTGGTCCGCACCTTGGAGGAGATCTCACGCAGGCGCCGGGCCGGCGGGCACCTCTCTCCCAGCCCACGGACACTCTCGGCCCCTGTCGCGGCCCCGGTCGGTTCCCGCAGCTCCGCCCCGNCCCGCGCCGGCGCCGCCGCGACCCCGGGGTCCCGGACCGGGGAGCGCTCCCGGCAGCGGCCGCGAGAGGGCGCGCTGCCCCCGGCCCCTCCCGCCCCGGAACCCGCCTGCGCGGCTGCGGCTGCGGCCCGGAACGGAACGGAACGGCGGCGGACCCGGAGCGGACCCGGTGGAGGCCCCGGTCCCGGCCCCGCTCGGCCCCGCCATGGCCCGGGACCCGGCCTTCGTGCTGCGCTATCTGGCCGAGGTGGAGGAGCTGGCCGAGGACGTGCTGGCGGCACGGCAGCAGGTACGACCCCGCCCCTTCGGGCCTTCCCCGCCCCGCTCTGTCCCGCCGCCGGTAGCCCCGAGCCCCGACCGCTCCTGCCTCTCTCGCTCCCGTTGCAGATCGTGGACCTGGACGTGAAGCGGAACCGGAACCGCGAGGCCCTGCGGGCGCTGCATAAGGACCCGGAGCCCGACGGTGAGGCCGGGCTGGCTGCGCCCACCGTGACCTCTTGGCCGCGGCTCGGGGAGCGGCTCCGCTGACAACCCCTTCCCTTCCCTCTTCTCCCCCAGAGAAGGCCATGGTTTGCTTCGGGAACATGTTCATCGAGCTGCCGAAGGCGAAGACCCGGGAGATGCTGCGGCAGGGTGAGGTCACCCCGAGGGCTCCGTGTAGCTATAAGCGTTTTATAAGCACCGTGAGCAAGATGTTGGATAAATTAACGGAGTTGTGTCCAGGGATGGGCTTTGAGGTGCCCAACACCTCTCGAGAGGCCGATTCTGGCCCGTGCTGTGCTCTGGGAAGCACATGCAGAAGCTGTTCGGCAGGGTGGGACCCCCCGGGGAAAGTGAGCCTTCATCCCAGAGCCCACCACAGTCCTCCTCACTCCTACCTCTCTTATCCCAGACCAGGAAGAGCTGGATGAAGAGATAAACAACCTCCGGAAAGAGCTGCGTGTGAAGGTCAACAGGCTCTATGAAGCTCAAGGTGAACGCTCCCACTTTGGACCCTGCTCAGTGCCTGGGATCAGACTCGTGCATCAGGAGGGTCCAGAAATTCCTTAGTTCCATGTGTTCCCACAGCCTCTTTTCAACTAATTTCACAGTTCCCTCCCTGTCCCAGCAGTGTTGTCTGTCTCTGTGTGGAGTTGTCACCCACCCCTAAACCCCTCTGACACTGTGCTAGGGTGACCCCACTCCAGCTTCCAGGGCTGTCCCTGCCCTCCCCACAGCCCCTCTCGAGCTTGGCATGAACCGCTTCACTTCTTTTGTGGCAAAATCATGATTTTTTTCAATGTGTTCTGTCAGGTAAGCCTGAGCTGAAGGGGTTTAACCTGAATCCCATGTCTGCTGAGGAAATGAAGCTCATCAACCGCATCCTGGAGGGCTGAGGTGGCTGTTCCATCGTCACAGCGTGTTTGGCTGTCACTGTGGGCTCATGCTTCCATAGCCACAGTCCTTGGGATTTGCAGGACATTGGTGTGTCCAGAGCCCACCCAGGTGAGGGCCCTGGGAATCGTTTGGCTCCTCAGCTACAACGCTGCACTTTCTTTAGATCACAAACCCTTTCCTGCTCTGTGCTGGAACTCAGGTGGCAGAGCTGTGCTGGATACAGCGCTGGGCAGAGGCCCACGGCTTGGGTGGAAGTGGGATCATTAAAATCAGAGCAGAGGGACATTCCTGACTCCGTGTGTATGTTCCTTGTTGGGGGGTTATGTGAGCTCTTCTGGGGTTTGGCTTCAGAGCTGGTCCTTTGTCACACTGGGAACAGGAGTAGGAGGGATTGGGAATCCTCCACATGCCTGAAGCACAGAAGAGGAGTTGTGCACGCCCGTGGCATTCAAACAAAGCAAAGCTGCACATCTGAGGCACGTCAAGAATCTCTAAGGATGTGTAGGGAGGAGCAGGAGGAGGCAGCATCCTTTTAGTCTCGCTGGGGAAACATGTTCCACTGTTGGAAGGCAAGAGACGAGAGAAATGAGGCTTTCAAGACCAGATGAAGGAATAAAACTTGGGTATATTTTAAAAAGCAGCCTGAGGAGAGCTGAGCAGGAATAGTCACTGAGTTTGTCTTGTAGTAGAAGGACAGTTGATGTAACCAGTAGTAGTTTCTGCAAAGGTTTTAAAATTTGCTGTTGTCTGCACTCCCCCCTCTGAATGTGCTCCCCCAAGTGCTTAACTTGGTCAAGAGCATAAGATTTTAAAAATTAGTGATAATTAGTGCAGGTCTACAGCGAGTTTGATTTTTTTCTGCATACAGGGAAGTGTCTGAGTCCAGCCAAGCCCTTAATTTTTTGAACTTCTGTAGAGATATTTCTGGATAGAGTTTAAGAACTGTAAACATGGCTGTTGTCCTTTCTCCAGCCCTGAGGTTGCTCACCCGTTCTGCCAAATCTTGCAAGAGTAACAGAGCTGGAGCTGGTTCCTGGGCTTGGTCCCTTGCTCTGTTTCCTCTTTCCCAGCCATGACAACTTCAAACACAGCACCACCATTTCCCTGGTTCCCTGACCACCTTCCAACTTAGCAAGGCCTTCTCCTGCCCTTGCTGGTTCTAAACACGCTTCAAATTACACAGAGTTCCAAAAAATACCCTCTATCAGACCCCTTAAAACTGAGGTGTGATTTCTTTAAACCAAAAATCCCAACTGCCATTGCTTGGTCTAACTTTTAAAATTCTGCTGCTGCTACTACATACCCTAAATGTGTCTCTGTCCACTTCAGGCTTACATTTCAGATACACAGACTAAAAATAACAGACTTGCTACCTAGACTGTCTTGCCTGTAGCTTTTTCAGAAGCTTGCTTGTCTCTTGGGAGCAAGAGGCAGCTCACAGTGCCACATCCCAGTGTTGGAGCAGCTCTTACATAACCCGTGTGGTGCAGCCAGTCTGTGTCTCTATAATGTGATGGCAGGGTTATTTTTACAGTCTCATGGCAACAGGTTTTCTGCTCTGACATGTTTCCATAGTAGTAGCAGGAGGAGGATCAGGTGCCTGCCTGCCCTAAAAGCTTTGTTTTGCTGTGCAGAATGTGTTTAGCCCTTTGGTTTTCTTACACGGAACAGAACTTAAGCTCTGCAGTGCAAAGGGCCAGCTGAGCAGCCAAGCATCCCCGTGTCAGCTAAAATACCTCATTCCAGCCCACTGCAGCTTCCAAACTGGGAAACTCTCAGAAGCAAGGGAGCCAGTGCCTTGTGCTGAGCCAGTGGTGTCCAGAGAGAAGTGGGAGCTGCTGCTGCCCAACATTGGGGGAGAGTGAACTTCATCCATGAGGGTCTCTCCCACCCCAAGCTTGGGATCAGCACCACAGTTTCTGCTGTGCAGTGAGATTCCTGAAAAGCTGCTTCAGTTGTTTATTCCTGGGACACAGCAGCCACAATGAAAGCAGGAACAGGCAAGTTACACATCACCTTCCTCTTCCTGCCTGTAGAGGCGAGGTGATGTTTCACTTTCAGGTGATGCTGTGCTCGTGTGTTGTTAGTTAGAATCCACAGCCAGAGGTGATTGTAGACATGCTGAGGTGTGCATGGCAAAAAGTACGATGTGTGTCAGCTTCTCCAAGTATGGAGAATCCAAGTACTGCTTCCCATCAGTAAAATACACAACTAGCTTCAGGAAAGTGCCCAATAAACAGTCACCACAGCGACTGCAGAGAGTAATTTTTGGAAAACAGTTGGTCCTTTTGGTCCCCTAATTGCTCACACACCCATTCTTGTTCTCCGGTGAGGATGTGCGATCCCCTCCTGCGGACGTGCCGACAGCTTCAGGACTGAGCAGGGCACCTGCCAGCACTGGATGAATTCTGAACCTAAATGTGTGTTTGCCGTGATGTTCTCATTCACCAGAACACCCAGATCTCCCCCTCTGCTGACAGGCCTGTCATTCCAGACCAGGTCAAACCCTCCAACATGCTGTTCCTTCCTGTCAGCCTACGGTGTCAAACCCACGGACTGAAGTACCTGAGCAATGACAATTCCCCAGCTGCATGCAGGAATCGACTCCCAGACAACCAGGGACACAGCTGAACAGCTGAAAGCAGGGGACATCTCTCTGCTATTAATATCTGGGGTTAGCACAGTTGTAAAGTCAATGACAAAATGCTGCAAGACCAGCTGCTGGGAACAGAGTGCTCCAGCAGCAGCACGAGTGGGAGGCACAGTGCACAAGGACCTCTGACAGAGAGCTCTTGTGCAAGTCCTGGCTCCAACATGGGCTCCAGTCCCTTGGCAGCCCCATGCTGCCTTGTTTTCCCACTCTAAAGGGGCAACACGCTTCCTTACTTTGCTCTGCTGCTGGATATTCATCATTTAATCACTGTGAAGGTTAGAGGATTATGATCAGTTGCCAAGAAAATCATGAAACTAGACCATCCATCCCAAACACTCTAATAAACCCCCTCAGAAAGTGATAAACATCTTCACCCCCCTGCTCTCCCTGTTCACAATGCAAAGTGGGTCTTTCAGAAGATGAACTTGAGTTCAGAGTCTCCCTGGCAGCTGGCAGTGCGGGAAGGTGAAGTGTTTACTTCCAAAATCCAGCTGAGGAGATGTAACAGTAAATTAGGGAGAAACACGCAGTTTTGCCAATGGCTCATTAAGAAAAATGCCTGCCCACAAAATCGTTACCCTGCTAGCAGGCAGGAGTGAGTGTGAAGCAATAGGAAATCCAACCCTAAATCTCTTTCCCATGTGCTGAGCCAAAGAACATTCTGAGCTTATTGCAAAGTTTCTATTCCTGTTCTTGATGAGACTAAAGAAAAAAAAAATCCCTTTGGCTTCCAGAAAGAAAAGTGAAAAATAAAGTCATGCTGAAGCAGTAAGATTCACAGAATGAGCATTAACCCTCTTTAATTGCAGATGTGGGTGTCTGCAGGGAACAGCTTTCCAGCAGAGCATTCAGATATCTCTCTGAGAGCCCAGCAGCACTGTGATGACATCAAGGACTTTCATTCCAATTCATTTCTTTCCTGACTAACTGAAGTTACTCCAGCTCTTTACCTGCAGCCTGCCTTAGCTGTAATTTTGTTTGAGGCTGTGAACAGAGTAGACTATGCACTTTAGAGCTATCCCAGACCAGAATTGAGCTGAATTTATTTGCTTATTTGAAATAAAACTGTCCCCAGTGGCACCACATGAAATACTGGGCTGAAGCTGACAGGACACAGTGCTGTAACAAGTAATACCAGTGACCATGTCTTGTTAGAAGAACGAGTTAAGTTAAAGGCATTTCATAGGAGAGCACCATCAACATAAGTCACATCTAAGGGAGACTGCCTTACCTATGGTTCTGCTTGCTCTTTACGTGACTAAGGCTGAAAGAATAATAATTGTATTTTTGCTTGTCATTTTTGTAGTACTATTTGCTGTTTCTGTTTCTCTCAGCTCTTGTAATGACAAATCAGTTGCGTTCTTGGGTTCCTGCTGTTGCAATACTTGGGTTGCGAATGTAGCAGAGAAATTTCTGAGAATTTCAGCTGAATTTCATGATAAATATTTTTCACTTACCAGAGAGAAAACCTGTGTTAAAAAACAAACAAACAAAAACAACGGAGTCAAATTCTGTTTTAAAGGGGCTTTTTGTTGTTGTTTTAAGTACCCTCAGTTCCTGGCCATCTCAGTCAGTGCACCATGGACTTGGTGATGTTTGTTGCTGGCAGCCAAACCACTCTGGGGGGAGGTTTATCGGTGCTGATGGGGCACTGCTGTGGGATACATAAGCAGGAGAGATGATCATAACCCTCCATCTCTGGCAAGCGCTCTGATACTTGTGATTTGCTGGTACTTGGAGGGGAACATCTTCCAGAAATAGCCAAGTTGGCAGGGTTTCACAACACAGGGCTAGAGATCTGACAGAGTTATATGGTGCTGCACCCAGCTGAAAAACCTGATACTCTGAGTAAAAGCAGCTGTATCCTTCCAGGTGGCAGCTTCCTTCATGTAACCAGTTCACAGAGCTGTACACCTCACTTGCAGCACCACTCACTCCACTCACCACCAGCTTGCTCTCAGCCTGCAAACCCCCACCTGCAAGGTGCAGAAGCATCATGAGACACCCCTGTCTCAGAGCTGTCAGCTGACCTGACACTGTAACCCCTTTTCTACTTAGTAACACATTGAGGGTTTCAGATCCTGATGAGTTGGGATGTCACAGCTCAGAGTAGCGTTTGTCACTGCTAATTCCCTTCTGAACACTGGATGAAAGGATTTGTCCATATCCACAGTGAGTACCTCCACTGGCCCTGTGCCACACTTGGGAGTCGGGCACTGTCTGAGCTGCTCAATCACCCACCTGCAGCCCTGAGACATCCAAATAATTACAAAAAGTCATTCCCAACAGATGACCCCCCATTTAGTCCATGGGATTTGTGTTCAATCATAATCTCCACAGCTCAGGAAGAATTCTGAGTATAAGGCCAGAGACCAGAAGGTTGGGGCCGCCAACCACACTCAGCAGTTAAATTCTCCAGGCTTAACTGCTCTACAGCTACAGGAGAAAAGAATCCCCAGGTCTCCATCAGAAGTTCCCCAGCAGCAGTCGACATCCTCTCTGCTATCAGGGTGCTGCAATGACTCCTTTCCCTACTGACAAGAGAGATTCACAGAAGGGAGCAGCCCATAAAATGGGAAGTTCAGCACCATCCTCCAGTATGCTCAAACACCATTCTCAGATTCATGAGGAATCTGACAAGTTATTTAATTTGTTTTCCTTCCTCCCTCTCTCTCTCCTTCTTTCTCTCAGCTGCCACCTCTTGAGCGAGGCAGCTTAACAGTGACAGCTGTGTGCAGCAATGCCAGCCTTGCTGTCCCTCTGAGGTCTCAGAAGCGAAGGGCTAAGCTACATCTACCTCTCAGGAGTGCACTAACCAGAAGATTATTGAGTTTAAAGTAAAAAAGATCCACTTTAGAGATGCACAAAGCAACATTAAAGCAGAAGGCTGGCCCAGCCTCATGCCTAAAGCTGCCACCAAGGAAATCACCTGGCTGTGTGTCAGGAGAGGAGGCAGCACAGTTAAGTGGCTGCAGCACACGTGGCAGCTGGCAGGTGAGGTCAGCTCACCTGCACCTGCCAGAGATCCCACAGCAAGCAGCCCGGAATAGCCTGCAGGCAGCGTGCCCCCCTCCCCTGGCCAGGATCAGTCAGGTGCAGGCTTTTGTGCTGCCACATTTGTGAGAGGAGCATCTGGGATGAAATAAAGATCCAAGACAAACAGACATTGAACAAGCAAGTATGCAGTTCTCTGACAGTCCTCTGTGCCCCAGCGACAACTAATTATTTTCCCTGTCTGTCCCTAACTATTTTCCCATTCTTCAGCCACCTGAGCTGAAATTCAACACTGCATGATACTATCTGACCAAAAATAGTAAATATCAGAAGTAATCAACAAGTAATGGAAAAGGAAAGAACAACTGCCCTGAGCTAGTGCTGTATGTCAAGGTGAGGCACTGGTACAAGTCGCCCAGAGAAGCTGTGAATGCCCCATTGTGATAAACCAAAGTTTTCTTAGGTAAATCGGTTGAGCCCTGCCATCTATTGTTTCCCAGATAACTCACTTAGACAAAGTGTTACTGCATCAGATAAGGGAAAAGGTCGATAAGAAGCAGCTCCTGCAGAGGCGGGGTAATGTTTTTTATCATGTCCATTTCCTTCCTCCCGATAAGGCACAGCTGCATCTGACAGTGTAAAACCCCCCCAAGGGAGGTATTGAGGCATTTCCCCTGAAACTCAACACATATAACCCATGGAAGTCTTTGTTATGTGTGGGCTGCTAATGGATGAAGACTGTGACCATCATGCAGACCACAGACATTGAAATTGCAATGATCAGATCTCATCACTGGATCCATGCGTAGTGATATCTTTATTTCTTCCTTTCTTCCTTCCTTTCTTCTCCATACCTTTTCACTTTGTGTTATTTATACATTTTAATAGAAACCAGTCAAACCAGCTGTATGCCTCCTTTTCTTTTAAATTAAAACAAACCTGCCTCATACATGTACATTGGTCGCTCAGTGGCATTTCACTCTAATTCACGCCAAAGGATCTATTGACAAGAACCTAATTTACCACTCAAAGGTGGATCATAACCCATCCTTGGAAGTGCTCAAGGCCAAGCTGGATGGGGTTTGGAGCAACCTGGTCTTGTGGAAGGTGTCCCTGCCCACAGCAGTGGGCTTGGAACAAGATCTTCACATCACCATGTCTCCAAACCTCAGCGCACTGTCCCCCAAGGCAGCCTGCTGCACCCGCACTCTGGAAAGGCTTTTGATCATTCAAAGCAAGCATGAACTCTGCTGAACTTTCACAGAGAGCACCGATGGATTTTTCTGCCTCCTAAACCATCAAATTGAGGCGGCATACCTTTTGGGAAGATGTGTTAATCTAATGAAAGCTATCAGAGTCAATACAGCAGCAAGTATGACACACTGAAAATCAAATAGTTCTCTCCCTGTCCTTACATTCTGTGAACCCAAGGAAGAAGAAAGGCTGCCAAAATTCAACCACTAACAGTAAAACCGGGAGTGACATTTCAGCTTTGTGCTGAGCTGATGTGTCAAACTGACATTTCTAGTGATCTGGTGACACCAGTTTCCCAATGAAACAGGACTGGAGAGAGACAGGGTGACAAGCAGCAGTGATGGGCGAGCTGAGTCCTGTAGGTGTTTGCAGGAGTTGGAAGTGACAAGGTTCATCTGATGCATCTAATACCAAGCAGTAGAACTGCACAGTCCTTTTCTTACCCTGAGTAAGAAACCCTGAGTTGAAAGGGACCTACAACAATCAAAGTCCAACTCCTGGCCCTGTGCAGGACCACACAAAGAATGGATAGTATAAATATAGTGTAGAAGATGCATATATATTTTATATATATATATGATAATATAACACAGTTGCTGCCTAGCGTTAGATGTACCTGAGTTTGGTTATAGTTTATATATAAATATGTACACAAAGTGTAAAAAATCAAATCCCAGAGAAAGTATCCAGCCATTTGGGAAAATCCATTGCAAAAACCTTTATTGTTGCCCTGGAGAATGGCGAAGGAATATTGCAGGAAGAGGGCATGGGAAAACAGACCAAGGCAGAAGGAGAGGATGAAAAAAGAGCAAAAGAACAAAATGCCTGTTGGATATTCCCAAAGGCAAGACAGTCATTCTCACCTTCTTCAATCAATTATATATTTCAGTTTTCGGAACATTCCCCCACCTTGTGACTTGCCAACCTACAGATGGAAGAGCAGACTTAGTGGCTTTAACGTTAGCATTTCCTGCAGTTTTCCAGACTTTCAGTGCAGAAGACCTGCATAACCTGATTCATCAGCTGTTCGTGTGCAAGCATGTTTATTTAAGGTTATGGGGGCAGGGAGATCCAACAAAAACCCCCTCATATTTGTGTTTGGAGGATTCCTGGAGGAAAGGCAGAGCAGGCAGCCTATGGGGAACTCCCACAGCACCAAATAAACAAACTCTGTCACACGCTTCCAGAAATATATGTAACGCAACATATGTTGTTGGGAATTTTAAGTCCCATTTTAAATTTGTGTATGTTACAGAAGAACTTAATTAAACAGAAAAGTCAAAAAATATGTTGGGGAACTATGGCAAATGAGCAGAAGAATCCTGAAGACAGCCTTGGCTGCACATTGCATAAGAGAGGGTGAGGAGTGGCCCAGATAAGGCACCCAAGGAGCACAGCTCTGCAGGGCACTGCTCCCCAGGTCCAGCTTCCTCCAGCCCCAGGATGTGGCACTGGACACATCCTGACCTACTACTGCCTCTGAGTGTGGGAGTGGGCAACCCGGGACGTCCCAACACAGGGCTGCTTCAGAACACAGACCAACAGAAGGAGCAACATGGAGTTTATTTTTACTTGCCTGCAAGTTTTGAGGTCAGCCACAATCTATTTAAGTTGTTGGTATAATTTCAGTAATCACAGGCTTTTCGTATATCCTTATTTACTGTGTTCTGGCTATTTACCATGTTAATTGAGGTTGTGGGGCATAAAATCAGCTTAATATAAGGGTTTTGTTGCCAATTAACACATTCCCATTTGTACAGTTAGATAATCACTAGCTGCTATCCTCCTGGTTGTAATTCACGAGTTAGTTTGCATAATTACCTCCCAGTCACTTCTCACAAGGGTAAGACAAATCCTCCTGTCCCAGCCTCCTCACCAGACCTGCTGCACAAAACAGAGGGACTGCTCACTCGCAGGGGTGTGTTTTTAATTATGCACCACAGCGCAACACTTAGGATGTCAAATGGCTTGAATCCTCTGGCACGGGCAAGGCATTTCTCAGTGTCACATGGTATTGTTGGAATTTCTAAAGGAAATTTAGTTTCTCCTTAATCCCCAGACCACTGGCTGAAGTGGAAGCTGTGGTGTTCAGCACAGCTCCAGGCAGCTGAACAAACAGGCAGCAGGTTTGGGGGGACAAACCTGACTCAGAGCATAAGGCTGCCCTTCTCTACCTGCAGGGCAGAGAGAAGTTCATGGCAACCAAATCCACTCCAACCTGTGCTCCAGACTGGTCATGGATATCCCTTCCTGGAAGTGTTCAAGGCCAGACTGGGCTGGGCTTTGAGCAACCTGGTCTAGTGGAAGGTGTCCCTGCCCATGGCAGGGGCACGGAACGAGATAAAATTTAAGATCTCTTCCAACCCAAACCATTCTGTGATAATAGAGTCTCCCATAATCTCTTCATATTCTCAGGATGGAATTCCACCCAGTAAATTTACACCAGACTTGCACCAGCTGACATCTAACACAATGGGATTTCCCTAAATCCAAACAGATGTTTTCACAGCTCCATCTTTGGGGGCTGCCCTAATGCTTGTCAACCAGAAGCCCAATTAGCCACCTGCCCTGCACACACACACACCTTCTTGTACACCTGCAGCTGAACTGAAAGATTTCAGAGCATGAACTCAGCCATAACCCCACATCCAGAACCCCTGGGAGCACAGTCTGTTCCCCCCATACAGAGCTCTGCACTTTATACCGTCACCACTGAGTTAACTTTGGCTCTACAAATAAACTGAGCTGACTTTCAGCCGCTGAAATAAACTCTTTCACAAGAAGCAGCGTTTTGGTGGTACATGTTGATCAGGAACCTGGCCAGGAGCACTGCTGCTCCATGTCACCTTGCTCTGCCCAATTCCTCCTATGGGTTTCCTGCATATTTTCCTCTCCCTCTGAAGAATGAAGGCATCCATTCATCTCTCACTTTCTTTGGGAGAGCACACACTTACCGGTTTCATAACCCAAGTGATGCCAGGATTCTTGCAAAATTCTTCCACAAACAAATAGTACTCTGAAGGCATTTTGAGGGTCTTCAGAATAAAGGCACATTTTCTTGCCTCAGGCTTTCCCGCTTCCCTTTCTAACTGCTTCCGAAACCTCTTCAGATCCTTTGCTAAGCAGCTGTTCTGACTCAGCTGGGTAGAAAGAGAAAGACAAGATTCAGCACAAGAAATGCTCCCACAGTATGACTTGCTTTAATTGCCCTTGAGAAGCTTCTGGGGATCAACTGCACCACATATTCTGAGAGGAAAAATAAATAAATATGGATACCACCGAGAACTGCTTTTTCTTTGTGGAAGAAGAGGATCAGTTTCAATTTTCTATCTCTCTGCATGAACACTGGGAGCTATAACAGAGCAAATCTTACAGTCCATGTTCTACCATTCTTAATGTAGCTTTCCTGTGCAGCCAGCACCTGCCTCTCCAGGGGCAGACAGCTGCTCACAGTGACCCTTGCAGCAGCTCGGCCACAGCACTCCTGAACCACCACTGGTCAACCCAGTGTTACGAATCACCTTCAACCTCCCTCCATAGAGTCACAGACTGGTTTGGGTTGGGAGGGACTTTAAAAGCTCATCCCATTCCATCCCCTTGCCATCGGCAGGGACACCTTCCACTAGACCAGGCTGCTCAAATGTCACACCTGGTGAGGACTAAGGCTCCCGGTAGGATCACATGCCACTCAGCCACTGTGCTGCAGGAGACATGGCCCAGGAGAGGACAGGGCTGTAGGTGTTTATCCATTGGAATGGGCTTCCCAAGGAGGTGGTGGAATCACCCTCTCTGGAGGTATTTAAGGGAAGACCAGAGTGGCACCCAGTGCCCTGGTCTGGTTGACAAGGTGGTGTTCAGTCATAGGTTGGACTCCAGGATCTCAGAAGTCTTTTCCAACCTGATTAATTCTATTATACCTGTAGCATCTAAACCTCCCCATAAATACCAACCATACTCCCCATACACGGTGGGGGGGGACACCTGTCCTTGCCCTCACCTGCACATGGAGAATATGCGGCTTCACACGCTGCCCCGGGGACGTGCAGGAGCCGGGATACAGAACCAGGACCCCGCCGGGAGCCCACCGAGACCCC
>VXBT01000735.1:333757-346958 GCA_013400235.1 Oriolus oriolus
GCCGGAGCAGCCGGGGAAGGGCCGCGGCAGGAGCCGCGGAGGACGGCGGCCGCGGTCCCCTCTGCCCCTGCACAGCCACCGGCTCGGCCTCGCCGCGCTGGGAACGAGCAGCGATCCCGGGGGAGCCAAGCTCTTCATGACGGGAACCCGACCAGGCAGCGGGGACGGCAGCTGCTCCCGGGGACGGGGAGGACGGCAGCATTGGGGACAAGGACACTCACGCCCCGTCCCCACCCCCGGCGCCCGCCGTCGGCCATGGGGAACGGCATGAGCCAGGTAACGGGGAGCGCTGGGGCGGTTGCTCTGCAGTTCGGCCGGCCAGGGCGACTTGTCCGATACCGGAGGTGAGAGGCCCTTACCTGGCGGCTGCCTCTGCCGTGCCAAGCGGCGTTTCACCTGCCGGCGCCGGATCCGGCACAGGGCTCGGCTCTCAGGCAGTTTGTTTATCTGCCGGCAGAGCAAATCTGGAGGTGAAACAGGCAGGAACACTGCGCTGGGACTCGTCCCGACAGCTGCTCGGGGGCTGTGGAGGGCAGGGGTCACAGAGAGTTCCTTCAAGGAAGGGGGGAACCTTTCCCAACGCCTTTAATCCCAAGGAACTAGCTCCAAGCACACGCTGGGAGCCCTGTATGACCCCGAGTCTGGTGGTCCCACACCCCCTACTCAGAGGGCCTGCGTTGTGCATGGAGCTCGGCATCACGGGGCAGAGGGGATGGGCACTATTTTATTTAAGTGCTGCCCCGTTTTGTCCTCTGAGGAGCGGGTCAGCAGAGTGCTGGGGACAGGCACATGCTGTTTATTCATGGTTCAGTGTCCTGCCCTTGGGAGCTGCCCTTGCTAACTGGCGCTCTCCCACCCGCTCTTCTCAGTGCTGCAGCTGTGAGTTAAAGGCACCCCGTCGATAGGAAATTGATCTAAAATCGCAGGAATCACAAAAAACCCTCTTCTTTAAGCTGTTTGGTCGAGAGAAACGTTTCCAAATGTGAGCAGTGAGACAAGTGTGAGTCCAGCTGTGCTGGTGAAAATCACCTCCACCTGCCCTGGGCACCAAATACTGCTGCAGGGAGAAGCTGGTGGAGAACCGGCTGGATACAGGATTGAACTCACTGCCCAGGCTGTGAGGGAGAATATAAAATAGCTCTGGCTGAGAAGGTTTGCGAGGTGTCCTGCTTCTGCATCTGCAGTGCTGTTAACAGAGGCCTTGTCAAGTAATTATCTTTTCATCAGGAGAAGTGGAATTTCCCAGGGGAAATGAGCTCAAAGCATGGTGTCCAGAGCAATCTGTGCCTGGGCTGCGAGAAATGGGCTTCCTGCAGTGCAGAGTGAGGGGAGCAGAGCTCAGAGCTGGGAGGGGGACAGCCACATCACCTACAAGCTTCTCTGTGCCTGTTGCTTTCTCATCCCTCAGGCAGCAGGGCTTCCACAGGTCACAGGTATAGTCCAAGGCTGTACAAAGGTGTGTGCAATTTGCTGAGCTCAGGTAATAAAGATAAAATAAAAATAATCCTCCCAACGGAGGATTTATTGATGATAAACAAGAGGAGCAATAAAAAAGCTGTGTCTGGCTCCCAGCACCCATGAGAATGCAGTGCCAGGTTGTTGCAGTTGCCAGGGCTACATCCAGCCCTAATCCTGGATGCCAGGGCAGCAGCAGCCCTGGGAATGCACAGGTCCAGCTGCACCGGCACCATTCCTGCCCCGGGGCTGGCGATGGTAATGTCAGTGCCAGAAGTTTGGCCCCTCCAACCAAGGTCGCTGCTTCCCAGCATGGGTCCCAGCACAGTGGGTACCACAGCACAAGGTCACTGCTCACACTGCCACTTCCCCTTGTGTCCCACAGATCCTTCCCGGCCTCTACCTTGGGAACTTCGTCGGTAAGTGGAACCCAGCTGATGCAGAGATGTTCTCCATCTGGGGAGTGGGGCTTGCTTGAGTTGGTGTCTCCCTGCCTGCAAATGCTGCCTGACATCCTGCCTGCAGCCACCACCCTGCCTGTGCCCACTGCTCTGCCTGCACCCATGGCCTGCTCTGCTCCCTCACCCAGTTTGGGTTGGCAGTAGCAGGAGTGAAGGCACTGCGGGAAAGGCAAGGCAGAGACCCCCTGCCTTTGCATGGTTTCCTTATTTAACAGCTGCCCTGAGCTCTTGGGATACATGGGGGAAAGGAGCCAAGGAGGGAATATGGATCCTGTGCCAGGAGCAGAGGAGCTGGTGGTGCCGTGCGGGTGCAGGGAAGCAGGACTGGGGCACTTCAGGGTGATGCTCCCCAGTTTTGCAGCTGTAGAAGAGAACAGAGGACGCTGCCCACCCTCAGGAGGGAATTTCCCAGAGGCAAAGTCACCCCTTCTCACACCAAGTCACTATTTTAAGGGGTTTTCATTGTCAGGGGACAGCTAATGACCAAGTGTTGGCATCTGCCATGACCAACCAGCATTTGTGAGTACTCCGGCCTCCCTGATGGCTCCTTTGCCAGCTTGGTTCCTGCTGTAAGCGCTGCGAAACTTTAAAACCACTGGTGTGAATTGCTAAGGAAATGTCACCGGAATGGCAGCCCTGTTCTCCCTGTGCCCCATGGAGCACTTCAGGTTGGGCTGGGGGGGCTGTGGCTTGCTGGGATCAGAGGGACAAGGGTACCCAGCTGCCAGGTTCATCAAGGGGGTTCCTGTGAGCAGCCTCTGCTGAGGGGCCTAGGCCCGATGCCATCCAAACATCCTTTATCACTCTGCCAGGCAATCCAGGGTGACAAACAATCCAGAGAGTCTAGACCTGCAACATTAAGCTCACAGAGACATTTCCTCCAACTGGAAGCTTTTCCAGCCCCAGTAAGCCTTGATTCCAGTGTCACCACTTGCTGTCACTGCCTGCTGAGGCAGATGGGAAGGTGGCAGGTGCTGTGTGAGTCCCCGCAAGGGTCCCCATCTCCCTCCCCACACAGAGCGCAGCTCCCCTGCAGAGCATCTCCCTCGAGACTCACTCCTATTAAAATTCACATCATGCCGTTAGGACATCCTGGGCTGGATTCCTGAGCCAAGGTTTTACACCACGTGGAAGTTTAGAAACCCAAAAGAATAAGATGGGGAAATGTTTCCCCTCCTCTCTGGCTGCATTTGCAACATCTGCTGGTTGTGGCATGAAAGGGAGACACTCAGAAACTGCTCAGCAAGACAAGCACGCTCCCCTCCCTGTGCAACAACTGCTGTGCTGGACCAGAGGCCAGGATCCCAGCCAGAATGCTGAAGAATTGGTGAGAGGCAGGGCATTGCCCCAAACAGCCAAGGACACCCCGTTTCTGTCCATGCAGCTGCAGAGAAGACAGACCAGAGAGCAGCAGGTCACTGCTCAGGTGTTTTCTACAGAAAATCAGAGTTGATATCAGTTGCTGTAGCTCCGCTTGCATAGTTCACAAGATAAAGCAGATCTCTCAGGCTGCAGCAAGTCCCAGTGCTACGTGTGTGTCTGCTCAAGGAGGTGTGGGCAGGGCACAGGTTTCCCAAAGTGGGGACAAGTACAGGCAGGAGGGACACTGCCTGCTGACCCAGGGTGTTTCTGTGCAGGTGTGGATGGTTCAATCAGCATGAGCAGCAAGGACAAGGGATCAGGGAGAGGCCTCTGGTTTGGGATCATTCGATTGGCATTCCAGGTTTCCATGTTTGCCCATGTCTGCACTGCTGCATGTGGGGGTGGGATGCAGTCGATCTGCTGGAGCAAGGCTCTGTGTGCTGGCTGGCTGTAGAAGCAGGGTGGGAGTGCTGTGGGAAGAGAAGGGTAGGAAATGAATACACGTTGATACCTAGTTTTATCCTTCAGATGCCAAAGACCTGGAGCAGCTAAGCCGGAACAAGATCACCCACATCGTTTCAATCCATGAATCCCCCCAGCCCTTGCTGAAGGTAGGGTCCTGCACCAGAAGTCACTGTGTAGATTCCTGCAACTCCTTCCATGCTGTATCTTCCTTCCCCCTCTGAACATCCCATGGCACGTACACCTCTCCCTGGTCACTGATCCCAGAGGAGCTGGGTGGCCCCCAGTATGGGAAACTGGCTTGTGACTATAACCCGGCCTTGAACGCTGACGGGAAACAATTTCCAGCTCTCCAGACTCCTCTTGTTTCCCATCCCCTCCCCCTTGCCCTGCCCTTCACTCCAGGGAGAGTGTGGCCCCATCCCCATGCAGGAGGATGCTGTGTGAGGGGAGCAAAACCCCACAGGCAGATGTGGGTGAGGAGCAAAGGCACTGCAGTGCCTGAGCTTCTCCTCTTCCTCTTCTGTCTTCTAGGACATTACCTACCTCCGCATCCCCCTGCCTGACACCCCTGAAGCCAACATGTGAGTACCCTGGGGAGGCTGGGGATGTGCAGAGAGGTGGGAGAGCGGCCAGAGGTGAGGCCTCACAGCTTCTCAAGCCCTCAATATGCTGCCTCCAGCTCCTCAAGCACAGCAACCCACAGGCTGGAGATGTGATGCCACAGTGCAGGGGACCACCCCTGGACCCCAACAGCATCCCTGTTCAGTGACTGCTGTGAGGGTACGAGCCCTGGGGTGAGGCGAGGGGCAGCCACTCTGCAGCACCCATGGAGAGGAGCAGTAAGCATCCCCCTGGGAAGTGTCTGGAGAGGGGAGAGCACATGAAGGGTGTGGAGCCAGCCGAGGGCACAGGCGTGGCTGGAGGCGTGAGCAGCCAGCATCCCACTGCCCCAGCATGAGTCACACAAGTCACAGGGCAGCCCCGTGCATCCCCAGCACAGTGTCCCCCTCTGTGTCCCCAGCACGGAATGAGCTGGCAAATCTACCTTTCCTTGGGAAAAAACAGCACTGAGCCGCTCAGGTCTCAGCAATGGCTGGCAGATCCCCTAAAACAACTCAAACATGCAGCGCTGCTCTGCCTGCAGCTAAAAACGCTGTTCCACCCCTGAAGTTCTTATTCTGTCTGTTTGTTTTTCCTGCTAGCAAGAGGCACTTCAAGGAATGCATCAGTTTTATCCACCAGTGTCGCCTGCATGGAGGGAACTGCCTCGTCCACTGGTAATGCTTCTTCCCCTGTGCCCGTTGCTGTGTCCCCCTGGCTCAGCAGATACATGCCCCAGCCCCTCACTTTAGCTGCAACCCCTGATCAAAGCCAGCCTGTGCCAGAGGGCTCTGTGCCAATGGATCCACCCAGGATCCACCCTTGGCTGCGGCTTGTGACTCAAAACCAGTGGGATCCAGGCAGTCTCGGAGCCGGGGCAGCTTTTTGCTGCAGCTGTGTGCGCGGGATGAGTGGGGGTTTGGGGCAGGCCTCCAGGCAGTGGCTGCTGTTCCCATTCCCTGGAGAGGAGTGGGTATTTATAGGCATTGATGGCCAGGACCTTGGAAGGGCTCAGGCCTCTGGGAGAGCAAGTCCTTGGAAAAGAAGAACTGAAATATCTGAGGCACAGGGGTGGAGGAAGAGGCAAGCATGGGGTCAGGGTGTGCCACTAACCCCAGCCCTTCTGCGCTTTCCCTCGCCAGCCTCGCTGGCATCTCCCGCAGTACCACCGTGGTCGTTGCCTACGTCATGGTTGTCACGGAGCTGAGCTGCCAGGAGGTGCTGGATGCCATCCGAACCATCCGGCCCGTCGCCAACCCCAACCCCGGCTTCAGGCAGCAGCTGTCTGAGTTCAGCGGCAGCGCAGCCCGCAAGGTGGGACAAGCCTCTGCCACTCATGCTCTGCTCCATGGCTGAGCCTGCCGTGGATCTCAGAGCAAGGACAAGTCCTGAGGGGACTCGGTTTCTTCCCCGCTCCCTTTGCTGGCAGGCTTGGACCTGCTCTTGTAAACCAGCACCTTATTTTACTTCTCGCTCCTTCTCCAGGTCCGCAGGCACCTGAAGCAGAGGTATGGGATGTCCCCTTTCAATGATGAGGAAGAAATAAAGGCCTTGCTGCCAGCAGGGAGAGAAGGAATGTCCAGGACAGAGGGAGCTGTGCAAGGACTGGTCCCAAGAGCCAGAGACATGAGGAGCACAAGTCCCTTCCTGCTGCGGGTGAAGAGGACGTTCTCCTGCATCCCGGCTTGTCTGAAGTGACCCAAGCCAAGGAAAAGCAGTGAGACTCACCCAACAGCCTGGGAGAGAGGAAGGAGATGCAACACAGTGGGACAGGAAACACTGCGCAGGAACCTGCACAGAGCCCAGCTCCTTCTTCTCTTCTGGGGTGGGAACATGCCACCCTCTCCCTGGGCAGGTTTCATGGACACTCTTGGGCTTTGCAGCACATGCTGGGCTCATCCTCTTCACATCCGGCGTGCTGGGGACACAGGTCTCTGCCCCTGGGTCACTGCAGGCTCCTGCTTGGGGCCGAACACAGAGGAGGTCTCTTCTGCCACAGGCCAGTACCCAGGTGTTGCCAGCAGCAGCTTTAGCACTTGGGTACCCACTGCATGGGCCTCAGGGTGCACGGGAGAGCCAGTGCTCCCCTCAGAGCGGTTTTCCCACCAGCAGCACAAGCTCCCAGCATCCAGGTGGCTGTGGAGCAGGGACACACCAGTGTGCCAGCAGGTAATGCCACCACACAGGCTCCCGGCAAGGGTCCAGCTCCAGACTGGCCGAGCACAAGCCCTGAGCAAGCACTGTAGCTTTAGGAATCCATTGCAGCCCATTCCCACCCATTCCAGGGCACAATCTGTAACAGGTGGGAACCAAGCATTTAACCTGGCCAGACCTCACTAGAGCAGAGCCTTAAGCCATTTTGCTTAAAGACTTTCTATGTCCCCCAGTAATAAACACCCTTCTCTGTGGTCTGACTCCCCTGTGATGGCTGAGATGAAACAAGGATGCCACGAGGGAAGGTCCCAGCATGGGACAGGTCTGGAGCTGCTGCTGGCCGCTCTTTGGAGTGGGCTGGGGACATCGGCATGCCTGGACAGGGCTCACCCTGCTGCCTTGTGGGAAGGTGACAGGGGAGGCCAGAAATGCAAGCCATGCTAGGGCAGGGCTCTCTGGAGGCAAGCTCTGCTCCAGGAGAGGTTGGGAGCAGCAGGTGGGAGCTCACCTGGAGCCTGTTTCACTGTAGCCTCTCCACTCACTGGATCCAGGAGCACCAGGTTCAGGAGTCTGCTGGCTCCAGCTGCTGGGGGTACTGGTAGCCTGGCACCAGCTGGGTATCACAAGCCCCAGACCTGTCCTAGTTACACCTTTTCCTGGAGCAGAGTCCCAGGTGGGAAGGATTCTGAGGATGCCCAGCTGGGTCATCAGCATTGTCCCTGTTGGGACTCAGAGCATGTTTCTGGGGTCCCCCTCATCCTTGCCACCCCTCTCCTAGGGGGAAGGAATCCCCCAGGAGACGAAGCTTCAAGACCAGGGTTCCTTCCTGCTGCCAGCATCTGCCTGCTGGGCTGGGTGCTGCCTTGGGGTGACCCAGGCACACTGGGAGCTCCACCCTCTCTGGACAGATACTGAGCGAACTGAATAACCAGAGGTGCATCATCCTTCACTGCTCCTGCACCATCCACCGTGGGATCCCACTCTCCTCCCAGTTCTTTCCAGGGTGCTCTCCCCACTCCCTTGCCCCCAGGCCAGGGCTCCCCAGCACCATTTGGCCCCCCCAGCAGGGTGGTAGCCCCGCAGCCCAGGACCACACACCCAGGATGGACGTGTGCCCCATGCACAGCTGCACACCCCACACTGGGACACCCTGTGCCAAGGTGTTTACACCCAGGGATTCCCCTGTTCCCACCATAAACCACACAGGGCCCTGGCCCCTCCGGCTCAACTTCACAGCACAGCAAAATATATTTATTTTGGCAGACCTGGTTTGCACAGCTTGGAAAAACCCGGGCAAGGGCAGGGTTAGCTACGAGTTAATGTTTGACTCCTTTTGCAGCTCATTTTGGCATGAAAAGTTTAAGGGTTAAGCAGCTTCACCTTCCATGTGCAGGGAGAAGCACGGTGAGGAATCCAGTGGGGAATCTCCTGAACATCCTCACTGATGCCCGGGTAATTAGATCCCCTGGGTCCCGCGTCACCGGGCAGCTGCCACACCACATGAAATCCCCGGCCAGCTGATAAAACTTATCCCGGCGGGCTGGGGCTGGAAACGAGCCGGTGGCTGCGATTATCTCCCGGCCTTGGATGTAATCAGTGCGAGCCACTGGGAGGCTGTGCAGTGACTCCTTGCCATTGCTCTGCTTCCCAAGGCAGAAAGGGCAGATGTGGATTCTCTGTCGGTCAGTCCCAGGCCCTTTTCCCAGATCGTGGCCCTCCAGCTTGCCAGATGGCAGGGACAGGGGGTGCCTGGGCTTCACTTTGCAACAAAGGGGTCCTGGACAGGCTCAGTAAGGAGAGAAAACCCCAGCCAGTGGGGCTCGCTCATACACCCTGTGTGGCCCCATGTGCCCTCTGTGCCACGTGGCCGTGCCCTGCCCTCACATCCTCTGGGAAAACCCAGGACTGGGCCCTCTGCCACTGATTATTCATTTGGAGACTTTGCAGCCCCAGCAGCTCTCAGGAACTTTGCTTCTCCTCTCAGCGAGAGGTAACTTTCTCTGACTCAGAGCAGAAAAGGAGACTTGGGGGTCAGCAGCTGGGCAGAGGAGCTGGGTTTCCCTGCACAGTGACATGGGGCTCTGCAGCAGTGATGGAGAAACCAATATGTGTCACCCCAGGGTGGCCCAGCCCGTGCCCTACTGGGGGCCGGTGGGGAGCTGGTGCAGGATGCGTCAGGCTCTCACCCCAGTCCCGACAGCCCTTGGCACAGCTCATCCGCCCTTCCCACCCGTTTCCCGTTCGACCCAGCACCAGAGCCCCACGAGGCAGACGTGAGCATTAGAGCAGAGAGATTTGAGAGGTGGCGACATGTGACTGTTCACACCACCCTGGAAACCCCGTGCTGTTCCCGCAGCTCCCTGCAGCTCCCTGCAGCTCCCCACACCCGTGGAGTGAGCAGCTGGTCCCACGGGAGGAAACAGCCCCTGGAGCTGGGACGTGTCCGGGTCCCCAAAGCAGGAAGACAAGGGAGTAGGGTCCCTTGTCCCTTTCGGGAAGCGTGTGGGAGTCCTGACAGTTTTAGGGAAAGCACTTGAGAGGGGTGCAGGAGAGTTCCGCGTGCCTTCTGGTGCCTTGTCCCCTCTCCCACTGATGCAATGTGCCTGCCCCTCTCCCGCGGGTGCCGGCTGCCTGTGTTGAGAAATACACCTCGTGCAGGTCTCTCGGTATGTAAATTATCAGTGCGAGCTGCACATTGTGTTCTGCATGGCAGGAAAAGGCTGGAGCCCCAGGCAAGAGCCAGGAATGGGCGCCCACCCTTTGCCTAACAAAGGGCACCTCCCGGGGTGAGGGTCGATAACCCGGGGCTCCGCAGAAGCCAATGAACAACGGGAAGAGCCTAAAATCACCATTGGTGTACATGCGTGCACACACTGTGAGGGTCTGAAACCTCGGGGATGCCTTTGTTGGGGGTCCCTCCCGGAGGCACCAGCTCCAGCTGTTCCTAGTGCTGTAACCTTCAATTACGACATCACTTTTTCCTGAACACGGATGTCTGACGCTGCTGCGTGGGGAAAAGTGAAGCAGAGAAAAACTTTTAAGACCCATCCCCTCCGCCGTGGGGCAGCCAGAGCCGGCGGCGTGGGCCAGGAAAGGGAAAGTGAAAGCCGGAGCCGCTTTCGGTTTCGGCGCCGGGCCGCGATGGCGGAGCCGGGGGCGCCCATGCGGCTGAAGGAGTGGCTGATCGCGCAGATCGACAGCGGCCGGTACCCGGGGCTGCGCTGGGAGAACCGGCACCGGACGCTTTTCCGCATCCCCTGGAAGCACGCGGCCAAGCAGGATTACCGGCAGCAGGAGGATGCTGCGCTCTTCAAGGTACCCCGGGCTCCCCGCGGCCCCCGCCCGGCCCTGGGAGCGTCCCTGGGATTGGCCCTCGGGCTCCGTGTGCACTCCCGGGGCTCCCCATTGCCCGGGGCTCCCCAGTGCCCAGCTCCGTGCACACCCCGGAATCCCTCACCCAGCTCCGTGCAGCCGAGCTCCATGTGCACCTTACAGGGCGCTCTGTGCTCAGCGCTAGGACTCGGCTCCATGCGCACCCCTGGGACACACCGCCCAGCTCCGTGCACACTCCCGGGGCTCCCGGCTGCCCAGCTCCGTGCGCTCCCCTGGACCCCGCACCAGCCAGCTCCCCGCAGCCNTTGAACTCATACCCCGGTGGACCCCCTTGGACGGCCGAGTCGGGGGCAGGTTGTGGCAGCCCCCACAGCACAGGGCACCCTCTCTCCCTCAGGCTTGGGCCGTGTACAAGGGGAAGTACCACGAAGGGACGGACAAGGCCGACCCCTCCACCTGGAAGACGCGGCTGCGCTGCGCCCTCAACAAGAGCACCGACTTCCAGGAGGTGCCCGAGCGGAGCCAGCTGGACATCTCAGAGCCTTACAAGGTGTACCAGATCGTGACTGACAGAGCCTGTGATGCAGGTACGTCCCTGCCGTCCCTCCTCTTGTGCCAGATTTGGGGTTGATACCTGAACCATGCCTGTAAAAGCCCCGTGCCTCACAGACATTACCCTTCCTTCCTGCTCCTCTTCCTCTCTTGGTGTCCCGGACAGGGACAGCCAGCTGTCTCCCCTGGGGCTGTTCCTGCCGTTTGCTGGGGGTTCATCCGTTCTTTCTTGCTCTCTGCAGAGGACAGTGACACACAGTCCCCAGGCAGTGAGGACCAGCAGGTGAGCCTGCCCTGTGCCGTCCAGGCAGAGGAGAAGGTGGGACCCTCAAATCCCCCCCTCACCCATCAGCTGCTCCCCTGCTTGCACACTGCCTGCATCTGTCCCACGGGGCATCGGTGAGGGTCCCCTGTGCCACGCAGCTGCCAGACCCAGGCAGGGGATCTGCTGGTCCATGGTAGAGGCAGGAGCTGGCTCAGGATCCCCTGCTGCCAGCTCAGCCCTCACCAAAGCTGCTCCTACCCCCCAGGGCAGCACCGCGGGGAGTCCGAAGAAGGAGGAAAGCCAGAAGGACACACTGGAGACTGCCCACATGTCTTCACAGCCCTGGCTCTCTGCGCATCCCACTGAGCGAGGTGAGGAGGGTCTCTCTCGGTGGGATAGGGCTGGGGACAGGGAGCATACAGTTCTGCCAGGATCCTGCGGGGATGGAGGTAGGGGCTGAGGACTCCCACCCTACCCCAGCAAAGCCATGCCCTTAGGGGATATAATGAGGCCCAATAATGAGCAAACACAGTGGGAAGTGTGGGCCCAGGGGCTTAGGCCAGGAGAGCGTGTGGGAGCCCTTGGGGTAACTGCCCATGTCCTTTCACCACCTCATCTCTGCCCTGGTCAGCGTGCCTTGTGAGGGGAGTCTTCTATGGCTGGAACCCGACCCACGGCCAGCTTCTTCCCGGACCCCAGTCCTATCTCCCTGTGGAGGATGTCAACAATTCAGGTAGGAGCCATGCTGGCGGGCAACGGCTTGGGTGGCCCCACCAGCCCAGGCTGCCCATGAACTGACCCTCCCCTTGCCCCAGACTGCTGGCTCCACATCCGCCTGTACTACTGCGACGTGCTTGTGAAGGAGGTGACCACCCGCACGGCCGAGGGCTGCCGCATCACTACCAGTGCTGTGCCGGCCGACAGCGAGCACCTCTATGGTCCGTCCTGCATGGAGCAGATAAAATTTCCCCCACCGCAGGTGCTCAGTGGCCATGGCCACGTGGCCTGCATGACCGATGTGCTGGAGCGGCTCTTGCCCCACCTGGAGCGTGGGGTGCTGCTGTGGGTAGCACCTGAGGGGGTCTTCATGAAGCGCCAGTGCCAGGGCAGGGTGTACTGGAATGGGCCACTGGCCCCGCACAGGAACTGGCCCAACAAGCTGGAGAGGGAGAAGACCTACAAGCTGCTGGACACACAGCAGTACATACAGCGTAAGTCCTGGGAGACCCTGCTGCCCTCAGGAAGAGGGGCAGGTCCTGCCCTGGTGTGGCTGTTGGGGGCTGTGGGGACCCCGTGTCCCCTGACAGGGTTGGTGTCTTGCAGAGGTGCGGGAGTACCTGAGCAATGGGCAGCTCATGCCACAGTACCAGATCTACCTGTGCTTTGGGGAGGAGTACCCCACCAGAGCTGGGCACCCCTTCCAGAAGCTCATCATGGCTCACGTGAGTAACCACTGGGGCTGGCCACCCCCGAGCCAGGCACGGGGGACCATTGCAATGTGGGGACACGGACCTGTGCCCATCGTCCATCATTCTGTGCCTCCACAGGTGGAGCCGGTGTTCGCACGGGAGCTCTTCCATCATGCCCAGCGCTTGAGGCCAACGCTGCTCCGCAACTCCCCCCAGCCCTGCGCCCCTGGCACCTCCAGCCATGTTCTCCATGTCCTCAAACAGCTCTGCCAGCCCTGAGCTGAGTGGGAGAGGAGAGCCCAGTTGCCATAAAGTCTCAGAGTGGGAGGCTCTGAGCCCCATGGCCCCACTCCAGCTGCATGTCCCAAGGCAGAGTGTGCAGGGTGCTCAGCATGCAGGACCAGACAAGGACAGATGTTAGCTGGGGTGGGCAGGTGCTGCTGCCCCTGTGATTGCTGTATTTATTCCCCAGGAGTCCTCCAGGTGGGATTTGTTGTGTACCTGTTCAGCAAGCTGGGACAGACCCAGCTCCTTGCGCTGCCAGGACTTGCCTGGCATTTGCAAACCTTAGAAATAAAGGTTGTGTTTTCATATCGGTGTTGGGGGCTGGCTCTGGTTTTGGGGGGCTGGTGCTGGTCTGAGCAGAGCACGGGTAGCTGGGGAAGCTGAGTCTGGACAGAGCCTCATGTGGGCAAAGCCAGCTCAGCCCCAGCCACAGGGAAACAGCATGAGACAGACCCCTGCCCCAGCGCTGGCTCCAGACCCGTCCTGCCCCTTGTCCCAGCCCCTTGGCAGGGGTGAAGGCAGCAGTGAGGTGCCCGTTAGCTGCTCTGCTGACCCGGCAACACAGAAGCCTGTCCTAAAGGCACTCACTACCTGTGCCTCAGTTTCCCTTCCTGGGTGGTGTGATGGGGCTCTTGGGGCCTGTGCTGTGCCCAGAGTTTTGGGAACAATGCAGGGACCTGGCACAACAGAGACTTGGCACAGGATCCAGCATGAGCCCAGGGTGGGGGCAGGGGCTGAGGCACTGGGATGGGCACGGGGCAGATGGGCATCTGAGGGCAGGCAGCACCCTCAGTCCTGCCAACATCCCTCACTCAGCCTCAGTCCTGCCCAGCCGGAGCCCGGCTGCACACCGTGAGCAG
>VXBT01000735.1:347018-380344 GCA_013400235.1 Oriolus oriolus
TGGGGGAGCCGGGGGCTGTGCCCGCCTCCGCCCTGGGGAGGCCGCGGCTGTGCCAGCCCCGGGGCCACTGGCTGCTGGCCGCAGGCCTTGGCGGCGCATCCGTCCGTCTGTCCGCAGGGACCAGCGCTGGACGGCAGAGCCCCGCTCCGCCCTGGGCGGCCCCTCAGAGGAGGGGCCCGCCGCCCCCTCGCCGGCCGGCGGGTTTTAACNGATGCAGCCGGACCTCCCCGTCGGCGACGCGGCGCTGCGCAGCCCGCCGGCCCCTGAGCCGGCCGGCGGTGCCTTTCCCAGCGCCGAGGCCACCAAGCCACCCTACAGCTACATCGCCCTCATCACCATGGCCATCCNTGGCCATCCAGAACGCCCCCGACAAGAAGATCACGCTCAATGGGATTTACCAGTTCATCATGGACCGCTTCCCTTTCTACCGCGAGAACAAGCAGGGCTGGCAGAACAGCATCCGCCACAATCTCTCCCTCAACGAGTGCTTCGTCAAGGTGCCCCGTGACGACAAGAAGCCGGGAAAGGGCAACTACTGGACCCTCGACCCCGACTGCTACAACATGTTTGAGAACGGCAGCTTCTTGCGGCGCCGCAGGCGCTTCACCAGGAAGAGGGGCCTCCGGGATGCAGCGGGCACCGAGGGAGACGAGGGGCGCGGGAAGACCCCCAGACAGCAGGCGCGAGGGCTGCCCGCTGCCCCGCTGCCTGAGGAGGGGAAGGCGGAGGGGGGCTATACCTCGCCGTCGGCCGCAGGACGCCTGCCGAGCCCTGCCACTCTGTCTGAGGGTGCCGGGGTGCCGGGGTGTGCTGAGCCCTGTGCCCGGCGTCAATCGCCCAAGGCCAGACAGCCCTGCCTGTACCTGCCGGACATGCCACAGCCCAAGGGGCCGTTCTTCACGCCCCCCGAGAGCCGTCCGCCCAAGGAGACTGTCTTCGGGGGGCTCCCGGCAGCGCTGCAGCTGCCCCGGCCAGGTCAGTACCCACTGCCCAGCGAGCGCCCTGCTCAGCATCAGCACCCTGCCTTGCTGCCCACTCTGCTGCCCACCGAGCACAGGGACCCCCCGCAGGACTCGCCGGCCACCCCAGACACCCCCCCGGGGCAGCTGGAGGGCAAGGAGCTGGCTGCCCCTGGGTTGGGGCCGTGTCAGCCATTCAGGCAGGTGCCACCTGCATTCCCTGGCAACCTCCTCGGCACGGGCAAGCCCCCCTCATCCTGCTTCCTGGAGGGAGAGAGCTACACGCAGCCCCACCTGCCCGTGTTCGGCTCCTTCAGCCGGCCGGGCCCCGAGGCGCTGGGCAGCAGCTACCAGTGCAGGGTGCAGGCGCTGAGCTTCTGCATGAAGGAACGGCCCTGTGGCACAGCGCTGGAGCATCTCCTGGCTGCGGCCCCCCCGGCCCCTGCCGCGCCCCGTCAGCCACCCTTCGGGGCCATGGGGCCACGGGCAGGTGAGCAGAAGGAGCCATGGGGGCCGGGGACCGCGATCCCACTGCAGGGGGGTAATGGCTACCCCCTGGGGCTGCCCCCCTGCCTCTACCGGACACCCGGCATGTTTTTCTTCGAGTGAGGGACTCCCCACCCTGGGACAACCCAGCACCCAATAAAACACATTCCCCAACGCTGCCTCTGTGGTCTCTGTGCCCCATTCGAGGTGGGCAGTGGGCAGGGGCAAGCTGGGGACCCTCAGCCCCAGCTCAGGTGCTGGCTGGGGGACACACGTCCCCAAGGCCACTTGGCACAGCCCACATCCCCACCAGTCCCTCCGGCAGTGACTGGATGGTGAGGCCATGCAAGGACGGGGCATGGCCTGGGTCAGGGCTCTCCTGCCCAGGTCCTGTGTCCCTGGGAGATGCTGGGGACAAGGTCCTGCCACAGTGTAGGGCCAGGAGCCCCTGAAGCCATCCCACGGTAGTGCGAGGGAATTTTGTCCCTGGGGGTCAGGGGAATGTGCTGCAGCAGAAGTTATCCCCCAGCGGAGCCCCACTGTCACCTCCCGGTGCCTGGGACCCCTCCAAGTTTCTGGCTTTGCACAGGGTGTCCCACGTGGCACAAGTGGCACCAGCCTCAGTGTGTGGCCCTGCAAATGAAACCGTGCTGTCCCAGACGGACTGTGGGGAGGCACCGGGGGTCGTGGCACAGTGTGGAGGCTCTGCTGTGGTGGTGGGGGGGACGGACAGGGGACAGGGCTCCCTCCCCTCTCTGTCCTTGCTTGTGGCTGTGTCAGTGCCTGGCTGGGATTCCAACCAGTCCCTGCAGACTCTGAGACCAGGGCAGTCCCAAAGATGGGCTGTGCCAGGGGCTGCAGCTCTGGTGGGAACAGCCAGGAAAGTGGATTCCTCTGACCTGAATCATGAAGGGTGGCTGCCAGTGAAGAGGCACCAGCTGAGTCACCGCTGTTGACACTGGGCTGGGCACAGGGACATGCCCCAACTGGCCAGGCTGGGGGACACTGGAGTGGGCAGGGTCCCCGCACAGCCTCAGGATGGGACCTGGCCACCAACTCCTTCCCACACAGCACTGGGGCACCCGAGTCAGCACCGCTGAGCACTGGAGTGGAGCCAGAGTGATGCTGGCAAAGTGGGGATCTGTGCTTGTGCCCCCCATCCTGCCAACCCCAGGCTGGGAGAGGGAGCTCCTCAGGAGCAGCAATACCCAGATCTCACGGCACACCCAGCCCCAGGATAGACACAGGGCTGGCAGGGGCTCTGCATGCTGATGTGGGGACCAAATTTCCGCCACGTCCCCCCAGCTCCCCAAGGCCAGCGGGACTCCAGTTTGGCCAGTCTCGGGGGTCTCTGCAGGGGCCGTGCTGGCACGGAGGGACACTGCCGTCACTCGGGGACCGGGAGCACCGCGGCCGCGTCAGCTCTGTTATCAGCCCCCAGACGGCTGCTGCTGGGCCATGGCTGTGTCCCAGCCCCGGGCAGGGCAGGGGGGGCCGCCCTTCATCATCGGGGACCGCCACTCAGCCCTGGGCCTCTCTTTTCTCCTTTTTTTCCTTACCCAGTGGAAAACAATATTTGAGCGCCTACATCATGCTGGCGTCTCCGGAGCGGCCGGCGGCGAGCGCGGCTGACCTCAACCCCCTCCTTCGCACGGTCCCCGGGGGCGCGGGAGGAAGCGAGCGCCGCAGCCGTGCCCAGGGGCCGTCTGGTTCCCACACAGCGTGGCCGGGCCCATCGCCCGCCCCGGCTGGGAACACACGGCCCCGGCCCCGTGCTGTGCCCGGGATGGGGTCCCTGTGATGGGAGCAGTGCGGCGCATCCCACTGTTCCCCAAACTGCAGCAGCCGCTAGGGATGAGGACTCCTGTCCTGCACAGCCTGCGCTGCCCGGGAGTGCAGATCAGAGCCATGTGCTCTCCCAGCGCTCCCCTTTCCCGCCCTCACCCCGACTGCCGGTCATGGACCCGCTGTTCTCCCAGCTCTGCCTCCTCCCTGCCTCACTCCCGGCTCGCTGTGGGTGGCCTGGCCCCTCGCCCGCTCGCCCGCTCCCATCCTGGGCCGTGCCGTGGCCAGGACTCTGCTGCGCCCGGTCACGGGGCGAACCTGCTGCCGCTGCCGGTGGTGCTGCCAGGTGCCAGTGCCGGAGGTCTGCCTGCTCCCCTTCCCTCCCTGCACTTCAGGGCTCCTTTTTTCTGCAGGCAGGGTGGGTGCCACAGGAACAGGGTGCATGGGGAATGTGTGCTGCTCCAGGCTCTGGGAATGGATGCTGAGGACACACGTGTGCACACCCAGACTGCACCGTGCACCTGTGGGGGTGATGAGGACCCCACACATAAGGGGTGGAACTGGCTGCCATGGCCTGTGCTGGACCAGGAGCAGCCCTGTCCATTGGCCCCAGTGGGACCAGTCCACTCCAAGCAGCTTCAGGGGCTCATGAGCCCTGTCAGCTGGGAGCAGAGGATGGGATCACGGCTACTTCCATGGGTGTCAGCCCTGTGGCCCTACTCATCCAGCCCCAGTGTGTGTCTCTGTAGGGTCCCAGGGTAGGAAGGAGGGGGCCAGAGAAACCAAACTGGGCTGTGGGGTAGGGGTCCCCCACCCTGGGATATGCTGGTGTCTGTGCATCCCTCTGCTGCAGACGTGCTCAGGAACAGATCCCCTACAGCAGCTCAGGGTGCCAGGAATGTCCGGAGCTGATGGTCCATCTGGAAGCCCCGTGGCCACCCTGCAGCAGGGCCCTGCAGCCCCTGTGGCTGGCCGGGGCCAGGGCCGGGACCGGGGCGACGCGCGGCTCCTGGGGCCAGACAGGAAGGAGACGTCACCGCCGTGGAGCGTAACTCAAACCAGATGGGGCTGCGCTGGCGTCCAGGCCTGCGGGGTGGTCACCGACAGGAACCGGTCAAAGGCTGCCGGCAGGAAGCGGCTGGGAGGGACGCCTGCGGCGGGAGCCGGAGTCCGGGCTCTGGCAGCCTTAACCTCTTCAGGGCCAGCCACAGCTCCCCTGGGCAAAGGGGTACCGGTACCCCCAGCCCTTGCCTGGGCATCCCACCCTATATGGGCAGATGCTGAAGATGTGAGGATACCTCTGACAGCTGATCCATCCACCCATCCCTCCAGTCACTTCCCCTTCCCCCATCCCCCTGGGGTGCTCGGAGCTGTTGGGCGTGGAGACCAGAAACCCTTGGCACTATGCCCGCACAGCCCTGCCCAGGACGTACCAGGTGGTCCCTGTCCACAGCACAGCCTGGACCCAGCCCTTCTACCACCGAGATGAGACGCTTCTTCCCATCCCCATCTCACTTATCCTGCCACTCTCAGGCCCCACAGGTGGGTGTAGGGCCTCCCCAGCCCCCCGTAGTGGCAGGTGTGGGCTGTGGGCAGACCTGTACATTTATTTACAAGAAGGCGAGCACTGTGGAGGGCTCCATTATGGGGCAGGGTCCCACTAGCCCTGGCTGATGCCTGGTGGGGACAAGCCTGAAGCCCCTTCCCCTGCTGCAGCCGGTGGGGGTGAGGGGCAGTATCTCCCCATGTCTCTCCCCAGTGTTTTTCCAGCAGGCACAGAGGGCGCAGGCAGCTCCAGAGCAAACACACAGCCTTGGCTTGTGTGGGACTCAGCCATGGCAAAAGCCAAAGCTGGAGGACCTCTCGCCAACCCTCGATCCCCTCCTGCAGCGGGCAAGGCTGGATGCTGCAATTCCCAGGGGACGCCCATCCTCCGGCAGCCGCGGGGAGGCACAAGGGGTGCAGGCAGAGAGGACGGGGATCGGGACAAGGCACGGGAGAAGGAGCAGCACCCCTCTCCCCAGTCCAGCAGGTCCCGCGGAGCCCCCGCAGGAGGCGGGGAGCTGGCGGCCGCGGCCGGAGCGGTTCCGGTGTGTTGGTGGTCGGGTGAGCGGCGCCGGCCGGAGCGGGGAGCGCGGGCCAGCTGCTCTGCATTAGCCCGCCTCGCTCACCGCGCTCTGCCGGGGACGGGTGAAGCAGAGGTTGTGTTTTTCCCCCGCTGGCAGAACCGAAGGGCAGGGAGGGCAGGAGGAACACAAAGCCTCCTTCTTTCCTCCTTGGCTCCCAGCTGGGGACGCCGCTGGAAGCGTGCTTGCTGCTTCCTCCCTTCCTGTGCGAGCAGCAGCTCGGGGCCAGCTCCGCTCCCACATGCCCAGCTGGCCAGGAGGAGGTTCTCCAGCCCCGGCTCCGGTGCCAAGGTACCAGGGTGAGGGTCCGCGGCGCCCTCCAGCATCATCGCCGAGCCACAGAGCTGGGAAGGGAGGCCGGGCAGTGCAGGGGCCAGCGGCAGCCAAGGCAGGGCAGGGCTGCGGCATTTACAGGCAGAGAGGGCACATTTTGAGTCCAAAAGCAGCAAGCACCAGGTGGCCGAGGCAGCGGGATCACACCGGAATGGCCTTCCTCCTCCGAGGGCACGGGAAGGAAGCGTGAGCAGAGCAGAGACGCTGCAGGTCGGGCATCGTGCAGCCGGGCCAGGGCCAGAGACGAGATCAGAAACCTCCACTCCGGAGCAGCCTCACAGTCTGAGGAAATCCCGACGGGAGCATCGGCTTGGTGGGAGTGAGGAGGGTTGGAGCCTCAGGAGCCCCAAGGCCACTGCGAGCACCCCCAGCGGTGATGTGGTCCTGAGCGCAGTGATGCCGCCCGGGGCGGGACCAGCTCGGCAGAGCTGCTCCAGACTGGTGGGGGTCCCTCTCAAGTGGTTCCTTTCTGGTCTCGGCTCCCCCGGGAGCCCAGCTCAGATGCCCAGCGCTGTCAGGGACCCCGAGCTGGTGATCTTCCTGAAGCGGTTGGCAGCACACACCCCGATGAAATTTTTCTGTGAAAGGGAAGAGGAAAGATGCTCATCCTCTGGCAAGGGCTGCGGCACTAGAGGTTGAGCCAGACCCTGCTCTGGAGCCTGACACTACTCCTGCCCCTAAAAGCTGCTCTTGGGATCGGCTCAGGAGTAACCACCACATGCTTGATGGGGGTCTCACCCCAGGGGCATCCATGCTCAAGGGTCCCCGGCCCCGTGTCCCAGATGCCAGCAGCACAGCGAGACAGAGCCATTCTTCATGCTCCAGATGCCATCCCCCAGGACAGGCAGAGTCTGGCAGCCCCCTCCCAGCCCCCTCAGAAGCTGCTGACCCTCATGCCCTTGCCAGCCCCCCGCACCTTCCAGCGCCGCCTCATGACGTATTTCTTGAGCAGCACTTGGGACTTGAGCCGCCGGTTGGAGCGTTTGGCCTTTTCTGCCAGATTATTGAGCCAGGGATGCTGCAGGCACTGGTCAGCACTCATCCGAGCACTGGGGGCGAGAGGAGCCTGCATCAACACTGCTTGAGCCCCTCACCCCCAACCACCCCCTTCTCCAGCCACTCCAGAACCCCAAAATGCCATAACCCTGCAGGGAGGAACCAGATGGAAGGATGTACCCAGGGACTGGCAGGGCTGGGCAGGACCCTGAGGGGTCCAGCACATCCTGCTTGGGACAGGTGTTCCTGGAGGGATGCAGGGCTCTGTTGGGAACAGTCAGAGTGGGGCAGAGCCCCTGGGTTTCATTCAGTGCAGGACCCAGGGGATGCTGCAAGTCCTGGTGAAGAGGCAGCATGTGGTACCCGGGGCTGCTCTGGGGATGCCCACCCCAGGACCCCATGGCCACTGCCAGCCTCACACCTCTTATCCTTGATGATGAGGTTTGAGACAAAGTCCTTGGCCTCATCGGAGATGCTCTCAAAGGTCTCCTCGTCGAAGTACCAGTTGGCAGCCAGGACGTTGTTGAGCGTCTCGGTGTCATCATCACCCAAGAAGGGGGAGAGGCCGCTGAGCCTGGGGGTGCAGGGAGGTGAGAAGTCAGGTGCTCCAAGGCTGCAGCGCCTCCCAGACCCCCTGCAAGAGAGCCAGTCTGGCCAGGGCTGCTCCAGGGATGTGCTGGCACCATCCTGTGCTCCTGCCTGCAACCGGCCTGAGCCTCTTCCTGCCCCCCAGCCCCCAGCCCTACATGGCCATCTCCCCATCCAGGAGCCCCCCCAGCTGCCATCAAGCAGCCAGGTGCTTGGGGACAGCTTTGCTCCCAGGAGAGCTCTGTCCCAGCACCACAGCTCCCCAGCACGGCACTGGCAGCCCCTGCCCAGCCCTGACGTACAGCATGTAGGTGATGACACCCATGCTCCACATGTCTGTGGTGTAGGAGACCTGCTCGTAGTTGACCACCTCAGGGGAGAGGAATTCAGGGGTGCCAAAGTTCACCTTCAGCTTCTCGTTGGGATTGTACCTGCAGCCAAAGGGGGTGCAAGTCAGCAGAAGGGGGACAGGCTACTCCCCCAAACCACTGCCGCTGTCTCAGCAGATGCTGCCCTCCCCAGCTAGTCAGGGAGAGCCGTGGCCAAAGCAATGGCCTAGAGCAGGCCCTGGTGCTCCTGGTACCCAAAAGCACATAGAGTGAAGGGTGAAAGGGGGACAGCGAGGAGGGACAGAGCTGAGGAAGAAAACCTCACCTTCGAGCCAGCCCAAAGTCGATGATCTTCACCATGTGCCCAGTGGCAGCGACGCAGAGGATGTTCTCAGGCTGTGGGGACAGGGTGACCATTGCCCCACCACCGAGAGAGGACATCCCCACCGCACAGACCCAGCGGCCCATGGGTCCTGCAGCTGACCCACACCAGAGCGATGCTGACCCACAGGCACCCCTCCCACAGCTAGCCAGGGTCCTGCTGACACCCTTGGCCCCGTCACTGTCAGCCCCCTGCCCCGCACCTTGAGGTCGAGGTGGAGGACACACATGTGGTGCATGAAGCGGATGCCCTCGCAGATCTGCCGGACGAACACCATGCAGTCCACCTCCGTCAGGTGGTAGTCGTCGTCGATGATCCGCTCAAAGAGCTCACCACCCTCCACGCTGCGTGGGGATGGACCATGGGGTCACTCTGGGGGAGCTCCCTGCCCCAAGCCATCCTCCTGCAGAGCTCCCTGCCCTCCTGGGGACCCTGGTCCAGCTCCGCCAAGCAGATGCTGAGCAGAGCCAGGGTGGGATGTAGCATGCTGGGGTTGGACAGCCCCAAGGTAGGCACAGGCACTCACAATTCCATGAAGAGGATGATCTCCCGGGGCGTTTCGATGGCATCGTAGAGCTGGATGAGGTTGTGGTGGTTCAGCTGGTTCATCACATCGATCTCCAGCAGCACCATCTCCTGCAGAGGGAGCCCCGGGATGGTGTGGGGTGTCAGCCCTGGCTGTGCCACTGGGACAGGCTGTGTCCCCACACCAGGGGCACACAGAGCATAACACTGCCACCCCCTGCCCGGCATCGTTCAGACCTTGTCCTTTGCTCCCTGCTTCCGGATCACTTTGGCTGCCAGCTTGAGCCCCGTCTCCTTCTCTGTGCATGTGTGAACTTCACCAAACTTGCCCCTAGGGAGGGAGGAAGGGAGGGAGGGAGAAGTGCCCACACCATCAGCCACCCAGGCTGCTGGGGACCCTCACGCTGCACGGTGGTGCTGCTCTGCACTGCCCAAGGCACCCATCCTGCCCGAGGCACCCACCCATCATGACCAGAGGAGTCACACCGACCCAAAGCCACTGCCCAAGGCTGGAGGGCAGCTTGGGACAGTGCCAGGGGAAGCACTGGGGCCCCTCCTTACCCCCCCAGGATGTCCTTGGAGCTGAGGCTGAACTGGGAGCTGACACTGGCGGAGCGCAGGGTGACGGTGCGGTGTGCGAAGGGCGCTGGTGGTGGAGGGACATCGTCTGCCCAGAGAGAAAGCATGAGGTGAGAAGGGAATCTGCTGCCCAGAGGACCCCACTTGTGGATATCCCAGGCTGTCCTGGTGTGGGGTGAAGACAGGCACCCAGCCAAGCCTGTGGATACAGGATGTGGCCAGGTACTGAGTGCTGGGCTGTGAGCAAGGGGCTCCTGGCTGGGGCTGCACAGGAGGATGCAGCAACCCCTGAAGGGTCCCTTGCTACTGCCCGCGGCATCACCCTGCTGCATGGCACCCACCCTGCCCCACGGCACCAACCCTGTTCCACGGCACTCACCCTGCTCCATGGTACCCATTCCAATGCATGGCACCCACCCCCACCGTCCCACATGTCATATTTACCCTTTCCAGGCCACGTCATTGTCTGTCACCCTCTCCAGGCCACCACCTCCTGCTCACCCTCCCAGGACAGATCCCACTCACGGGGCACCCCATGCACCCATTCCTGAGCCACCCTTTCCCAGGTGAGAGCAGGAGCCGGCCTCACAGGGATCCACAGAAGCACCTGCTGCCCCCAGATCCTGCCATCCCCACAAGGACAGTGGTGCAGGATATGAGGACATGCTGTCACCGGCCAGACAGTCACTGTCACTCCCCAGGCTCCTCTTCCTCACAGCCAGTGTGGCTGGAGCAGGCCAGGAAGGGACATGACGTATTCAGCCCTGTTTACACTGAAAGGGGAGCTTGAAGGCCACCAGGCAGGTGACAAGCCAAGCACAGGAGCTGGCAGCACGGAGGGCAGGATGGGCAGCAGGCAGGGCCATGGGGTTCCCAGGCTGTCATTCCATAGAGCATCCAGGGGGGTAAGGAAAAGGCAGGTACCTCACGGCCTTACCCAATATCTCAAAAGCATCTTCCTTCCCAAAATCGGGGGTGAGGTAGGGGCTGAGGGGTTGCTTTGCCTCTATCAAAGATGGTTGCACCCCAGGTCCAGGCTGCTCCACAACCCCAGGGGGATCTGGGGGCTGCCCTGTGGCACTGGGCAATGTCCTCTTCTGTGAGGTGCTGGGGGGTTCCAGGGGCTGCAGGTCCCCCAGGGCTGGTGGGCCAGAGCCAGGCTCTGTCAGACCCTCTTTTGGCTCCACCGTCGTGGTTTCCTCTTCTATTGTCTCCATCTCTGCCACCTCCGCCCAGGGCTGCTCCTCCCTGGAAGCAGGAGTGGGAGGTGAGCAGAGCCCAGCCAGCAGCTCCCAAGCCCAGCACCCAGGGCCCCAGGGCTCCCTGGAGTAGCGAGGGGGATCCCCCCCATCCCAGGAGGGTGTGAGTACCTGTGGCAGGCAGCCGGGCAGCTCAGGCTCTGCAGCAGAGCCGGGCGCGGGGGCTCGGGGATCGTCGGTGGCTGTCCCTCTGTTGCCTTGGATGCTCCCTCCCCTTCACCCTGAGCCTTCACAGCAGCCACGGCCGCTGCCTCCGTGGGCTCCGCAGCCCCATCCCCAGCCTCCGCTCCAGCTGTGGGAGGATCCACCTCCGCAGCTTTCTTCCCTCCATCCCGAGCCTTCACAGCTGCCGGGACCTTCTCCTTTGTAGGATCTTTCCCTCCATCCCCAGCCTTTGATGCAACTGTGGATTTTTCCACCTTTGCAGTTTTCTTCCCTCCATCCGGCACCTTTGCAGCTGCTGGGGACTTCTCCTTTGCAGGCTCTTTTTTGCCTCCACCTTGAGCCATTTTTGCAGCTGGTGTTTTCTCTGCCTTTGCTGCTGCCTTCTCTCCATCCTGAGCCTCGGTAGCATCTGGGGCTTTCTCTGTCACAGGAATTATGGCTTTCTCCTTCACTGTAGCTGGGGCTTTCTCCTTCACTGGAGCTGGAGCCTTCTCCTTCATGGGTTCCTCTTTGCCTCCATCCAGAGCCTTTTTAACTGCTGGGGCTTTTTCTGCCTTTACTACTTTATTCTCCCCACTCTGAGCCTTTGCAGCAGTCGGGGCCTTCTCCTTTGCAGCAGCCATGGTTTTCTCTTTTGCAGGCTTGGTATCAGCTGGGGCTTGCTCTGCCTTTGCATCTTGCTTCCCTTCATCCAGAGCTTTAGCAGTGGCTGGGACCTCCTGTTTTGCAACCACCGTGGCTTTCTCCTTTGCAGACTCTCCTTTGCCTCCATCCTGAGCCTGAGCTGCAGCCAAGCCTGTCTCCTCCACAGCTTTTGCCTTCCCTCCTTCAGAGTTTGCTGCAGCCAGAGCCTTCTCCTCGGTGGCCTCTGCTTTTCCACCACTCTCAGCCCCTGACCCACCAGCGGCCTGCTCATTCTTGGGCTTGTCCTTTCCTCCATCCTGTACCTCAGTTACAGCCAGGCCCTTCCCCTCCATGGGCTCCTTCCCTTTCTCAGGCTCTCCCACAGCTGGAGGTTTCTCCTCCCTGGGCTTCTTCCCTTTCTCAGGCTCTCCCACAGCTGGAGGCTTCTCCCTGGGCCCATCCTTCCCTCCATCCTTAGCCTTTGCAGCAGCTGAAGCCTTTCCTCCTTTGTGCTCTCCTGCAGCCAGAGCTTTCTTCTTCCCAGGCTTATCTTTCTCATCCTTCCCTGCACCCTGGGCCTCAGTGGCAGCCGGCACCTTCTCCCCGATGGATGCTGCCTGTCCTCCGTCGTGCTGCACAGCCGAAGCCTCCTCTCCCGGAACTGCTTCCCGTCCATCCTGAGACGCTGGAGCAGCCAGAGCTGTCTCCTGCTCCGGCTCTGTCTTCCCTCCTCCAGCCTCTCCTGCAGCCTTCTCCTGCCCAGGCTCCCCTGTCCCTCCATCCTGCGCCACAGTGGCAGCTGGCACTGTCCCCGCTTGGGGCTGGGCAGCCTGGGGGGCTGCAGGTGCTGCGCTGCCCTCGGCTTCGGGGGGCGCGGTGCCGCCAGCCCCCCCAGCGTCGGCACCATCCGCCCCTCCGGCCTGCTCCATGGGACACTCCAGGCAGGAGGCGGCTGCCCTGCGGTGCTCCCGGTTCCGCGACGCTCCTGCGGGAGAGAAAGCAGCAGCTGAGGGCTCGCCGGCCCCGACGCCGTGCAGAGGGGACGGCAGGACTCGGGCAGTGGATCTGCTCCCGCAGGGACGAGCTGCTGCCATCCAGCCGGGAACTGTGCCCCCGCCGCCCAGCCGGCGGCTCTCGGGCTGGTGGCACCGAGCCAGGGCCCCCACGTGGCCACCGGCCCCGGCACCGTCCCATTGTGCCCCGATATCTGCCCCGCGGTGACTGATCGATGGCCTGACCCCGGCACCTGTCACCGGGTGCCTGGGGCTTCCGACGTGCGAGCAGCCAGCGCGGCGCGGCCAGGCTGACGATTTAAGGCCACATCCCACCATGGCAGGGCAGGAGACAGCGGCTCTGGCCCCGGGCTGGCAGTGGGGATCAGGAGAGGTGAGCATTCCCGGCACGGCCCCACCACTGCTCCCCCCGAACCACACGGGAGGTCCAGCCACGCACACAAACTCCATCTGCTCAGGGGCCACACAGACCCCCGCAGCGCTGCTCGTCCCCCTGCCCAGGGGTAACCAGCTCCGCCAAGGGGACCTGTTGGTGCCCGTGTACCTGCGCTGGGCTCCAGCCCAGCACCTGATCCCCAAATCCCCATTCTGCCCTGGGCTCCACTGCCCTCCTGTGCTGGTCATCTTTCCTCACCCTGTCCTAAACACCCCCCTGTGCAGCTGTCCAGAGCCCAGGACAGCCCAGCCCCAGAATAAACCCACCAGTGGCCATCCCAGTAACAGGAAAGTTGCTCACTGGTCTACTGGAACAGGAGGTGTAGCAGAGCAGTCCCTGGGAGAGCGTTCCCACAGGAAGCCCGTGGGGATGGAGGTGCTCTTCCCAGGGCTGTGGGCTTTGCTATCCACAGGACCCCACACCACCATGCCCCAAGTCAGAAGCCATGGAGACCCCCCCGGCCCCCTTACCTGGGTCCTGGTGCAGCGGGTGGTCAGGGGGGCAGCATCCGCACTGTGGCAGCGCTGGAGGGAGCAGCCTCTTCTATCCCGGGTGTAACGGAGCCGGATTAGTGCGGGCAGAGGAGGATCCTTTACAGCAGCGGGAGCCGGCCCGCTTCGCCTTTCCCAGCACCTGTTGCTGCTGGAGCCCGTTCAAAGGACACACCACTCTCGCCTGTCCCCCGTGGGCTGGGGACACGCAGCCAAGGGGCAGGGGACAGGGACAAACTTGCCTCCTGCTCCGGCACAGCACCACAGGGAGGGCTGGCACTGGACACAGTGGCACTCCAAAACCATCCCACGGGGGTGGCCTGGGTGAGCTGGACAGGGTCCAGGTGGCTAAGGCCCTCCAAGTGCCCACAGGTGACACAAGGTGGCCTATGGGGATGGTGGCTGGGAGCAGCTGGTGATGGTGCTGGTCCCCTGTGCTGCTGAGCTGTGGCCAGCTCTGCCCAGCGGCACTGGCCCTTTGGGGGAGCAGCTCCAAAGGGCCCTGTGCTCTGTGGGTACGGTGTGGCACCTCTAGGCAGTACCACTGGGCCTTGATGAAGGTGACAGCAGCTGGGAACTGAGCACTGGCCAGCGGCTGCAGCCTCCCCTGGGAACCAGCTGAAAGACTTGTTTTCTGCAAAATCAAGTGTTTTTCGAATCAGGGAAAGAAACAGAGGAGCTGGAGGCTCCAGGGAGGTTGAGCTGTGTGTATGGGTGCTGCACAGGCATTGCCAGCTCCTTCTGGCGTGCTGTACCCCAGGATACACCTAAGGCACTGCGTGGAGCTGGATCCTGGTGTTTGCTGGAGGAGCGGGGCTCTCCCCAGGGCCAGGCTGGCCGGGTGCCCCCGAGGAGGCTGAGGTTACCCCGGGCTCCTCCAGCTTCAACCCCTGCCAGCTGACAACCTGGTCCTGCCTCCCAGCTCCCCATCCCACAGCCACAAAAAGCTCAGGTCCTGCCAGACACCAAACCTGGCTGCTTAAACCTTGCTTTGCTTTCTCCTTAGTTTAAACCTTACCTGTGGCAGGGCTGGTGGTCACAGCAGCAAAGGAGATGGGGAGGCTGCGCTGGCCAGTGCCATCCACAACGGAGCTGAGTCAATGCCACCAACACAGGCAGCAGCAGCCCCCCTAGAGCAGTGCTCACTTTGCCTGCAGCACCTCTCAGGAGGACCAACACTGCCCAGGCAGTGCTGCTGCTCTGCATTGCCAAATCCCAGCTCCCAGGGGGCCACCAGCATCTGTGTGCCATGGCCTGGGGTCAGACTTTGCCAGTGGTTCGTGTGTGGCATTGAAAGGGAGACAAGCCAGGGTGGGAGCACAGCTGTTCCCCCGTCCTTGAGGTGCTGCTGTCCCACCTGTCCCTGCCTTGGCCTCAGGCACCCACCATCAACACCTCCACGCAAGAGCAATGCTTGCTCAGCAGGACACAGCTGGGAACTCCTGAGAGGAGATGGAGCTCTCCCGCTCCAGCCTTCACAGCTCTGATTTGTGGCTTCAGCAGGGCCAGCTCCTTTCCTAAAATCCATGGCAGGACCTGGAATGTGGTGAGGGCCAGCAGGGATAACGCAGGAGCAGGCACGCAGCTCCAACTCACTGATGTGCTGATGCAGTTGTGTACAAGCAGAGGCTGGGGCATCACCAGCATCCACAGTTCTTGGTGACAGTGACACCCATGCTGCCCAGTCCTGGCACAGCCACCGCTCCCATGATGAGTGGGAGTTCCTCACCTTGGCTTCTGTAGGGCCACAGTCAGGAATAACTGGTCAGAGCTGTGCCTGGCCAGCAGGGACTCTGCCCATCGACTGTCATTGCCAACGTACAGTTCAGAATTGCCTCTCCCCTCCTCCAGCTGAGGGCTGCCAGGCACCTGGAGGCCACCAATGTCACTTCAGGCTCCCACTGCCTCCACTCCGCCAGCCTTCAGCTCTGCATCCTCCTGGCAAACCCCAAGTGGAAGCAGCACATCCGTGCCCAGGCATGAGGCAGGAGCCCATGAGCCATGCCCCACAGCCCCCTTGGAGCTGTTGGTGTGGTGAACACTGGGATAAAATTCTCCAAGGAGAGCAGGAGCAAGCACCTGGACACCAGCCAGCCTTCCCGGGATGCCTGCAATCTTCCACACTCCCTGGGAGCAAGGCTGGTCTGGGCGTGAATCCTTGGGACAAGGTGAGGAAGCAAAACCCTGGGTGTGGGTGCTGGGGAGCCATGGTTCTCCAGAGGCAGTGGGTGACCATGGTTTGGCATTACCACAGATAAAATTCATTTGTGGGCAGAGAGAAATAAGCTGAAATCAGACCTTTGGGAAGAAGGAACTGTAGAATTGAAGGGCAGTATCTGTTGCACCCCAGGATTTCAGATGCCTTGGTCCAAAACCACACACCCCAGGGAGCAGCACAGTGCTCTGGGGCTCTGCAAACCAGCCACCACCCAGGCTTCTCAGCCTGGGCTTGGAGTTTTTTTTCCCTTCCCATTCAGGAACTTAAGCCAGAGCCTACATTGGCTGCAGCTGGGAAACAGCCTGTCCTGGGGCTATCTGGCAGCGCCTCAAGCACGCTGTTCCCTGGCGACGCCGTTGTCACAACTGCGGCAGCACACTTTAACCTTTACGTTTACCCTGGGAAGGGAGGCTCTCCGGGGCCAAAGCCGGCCCATTCCCGGGAAACCCTACACCCCAGCTAAATCGAGCGGCAGGGCAGGCTGAACAACATCCCCACCTGAATCCCAGCCATGCTGCTGAAACACAAACCAGCCGGGCCGTCTGGCTTAACTGCTTCCATCAGTACCAGGGCTTCCACCACGAGCTGCCGTTGTGTCGTGACAGGTGTCAGCAAGGTGATGGGGAAAGACAAGGAAAAATCCCGACATCATCAAAAGAGCATCCAGAGCAGCAGCACCAGGGAGCGCCAGGACCTGCCCAGGTCCAGGGGTCTTTGCCAGGTTCAGGCCAGGTCACACAAGCAGGCACCAAGGTTTCCCATTGGAGACAGAAGGAGAAGTAAAGCTGTGATTTGAGGGCATCATTAAGCCTTTTCATAAGAATTTATTCACCAGATAATTTGATCTTGCAATTCAGCATGAAAGTCCAGGAAAACATTGTCTGTCTTTTAGTTCCAACTCTAGTCTGCATTCAGATCAAATTATTTTGATACCAAATCGAGTACAGCTCAACTAGAAAGGGAGCAGAGGAAGATTTTGTACCCAGAGCTTCTCCCCTCACCTCCTCCCACTCCTTGCTCTCAAGGCATGCACGTAACAGTGATGGGCCTTGAGTACTGGAATATGAAAATGTTTCTGCAAAATCCACACAGGGAGAATATAGAATTTATATCAGTTTCTCAACCTACCCCGACTCTAAAGGCAGGTGCTAGAACAGCACTTCGTTAAATCCCAGTCTGTTGCTGTGATCCTGTAAATTTGTTCTCCCCAGCACTGAAAAATCACCCACCACCATTTCCCTGCTGAAGCCTTGGCCAAATCCCATCTCCAACATCCAGCTCCTTCAGGACATGATTTTTACACACTGTGTACACTAGAACAGTTTTCCCACCATGTCACCACTTCCTTCCTAAATAAGAGGACACCCAGCCCCTGAGAACCTGGTGGGTGACCCCAAGCTCATACAAACACCCCAGACCCTTGGAGGCACATCTGCCTGAGGTTCCTGCATGGGGAATACAGGAGGCCATGTTTGGGGGAAGATGTAATGTCTTTTATTAGACCCAAATGATACCATTGGGGAAAAAATACTGCCAAGCTGTCAGGCACACAACCCCTTCCTCAAGGCAGAAGAGGCCATGTAGGGCCATCAGGGAAATCCAGCTGCTTCATCCTTCAGGGCTCAGTGGCTGCTCCAGTTCCACGGCCTCATGATCCTGCTTGCCTTCACATTCTTCAGCAGCTCATCATCATTCCAGCTTCCCCCTGACTCATCATAAATATCTGCTGCTCCTGCTGCCCACACGCTGCCTTCTCCAGAGCTGGCACTCGAGGAAAAAGCAAGGGCTCCCTGACAGCACATCTGAAGTTCTGTGATGTCCCCATCCGCTACCAGATCACAGGGAACAGTTCCACCATGACAGAAATGGGGTTAAGGCACAGGTCAGATCCACGTGGATTTTAGTTTTCAAGAAGAGGATGCTGACATGTCCCCTGTGCTCCAGCTACTCCTGCAAACTGTCACAGCAGCAGTAACAGCAGTTTTTCTGGCTGTCCTGTAACTCTCAGCTGAGTGACACAGGGCTATCAGCAAAGTCAGAAAAATGTGGCTGAAGGCAGACTGGGTGATTAGGTCACACTTTTGGGCCATGATCTGCCAGAGCTGCATGAAGATCCTCAAGCAAGGAAAGGAAAAGCTGAAACTTGAGCAAAAAGGAGCCATAGCTGAGCTCACCATTTCCAAGAACCCACACTGCCACAGGGTCATTCATTCTTTAGTGCCAACATACTTTCCCCAAGCCTCCCATTCTCCAGTTCCTCAGTTACTAACTGCACAAAACCTTTAATTTTTTTAAAGAATCCTTGTATTTCAGTGGGGGTGGCTTTTCCTCTTTCAATCCCAGCACTGAAGTTTGAGGCTGGTGCTCGCTGAAGCACTCCCATAGAGACCCAAGCCGTTCTGCAGTGACAGCTCTTGAGCATCACACTTTTTAGGAGAATTGCTTCAGAAACATCATCCCTTGGGTACAATAAACATTAATCTTGGAATTTAGGTCTCTAAGGACTTTCTTCCACTGTTACCTCTCTCAGTCTAGGAGTAAAACAGCAATTGCTTGATGTACTTTGGCAAGAATGAGACAGCACCTCTAACCAGACCCTTAGCTGGAGTCTAACACCCAGTTTGAACTCTTTTTCACCCAAAAATCTGAATAAAAGGCTACACACTGGGAATACTTCAATAGTATCCAAATTAAGAGGAAATGAAAGCAAATGTTTTCCATTACCGCCAAACAAGAAAGTTTGTCCAGTTAGAATTAATTTGTCCTAATTTTCCCTTTTTCCCCCCTCTCTTCTAAACAGCACAACAGCAGCAAGCAGCCCTACTCACGGGTGTTTCAGCAAGATATAAAGGTAAGAAATCAGAGCACAATACTAAGTAAGAAATAATTATTAAAACTTTAATCTAGATGTGTCCACTCTTCACAATGCCAGCAGTTTTGTCCTCCAGCAGATTCGAGCACTTGGGCTATATTTAGCTCTGCTCGCTGCCCAAACTGGCCAGAGATGCTGATGGCTCTGTAGCCAAGAGACCTGCGCTGGCAAGAGCTGGGGCAGCAGCTCACAGCAAGTCACTTGCCAGATAAATGGTTCCCCAAATAGAAGAACTTCAGCTATAAAACAGCAAGATGGTTTAATGCTCTAATATACACAGAGAACTACTTTAAAGCGTGGGCGAAGTTTATATTTGTGGTCATCTAAACATCAACAAGAAAGGCCAGACCGGCGCTACGCTGGCTTGAAGGAACCTCACATCACTTAACACAATTCAAGCTTAATGCAGACTAAAAGGTTATAAAACAGACACTTGAAAATAGTCCTTAGTGTACAAACACAAGGCAGCTCTGCCAGATGCACACATCTCTGTGATCAGCCTTCACCAAAAACTCTTCTGCAGGAAAGGGCTTCAGCCCACTAGCCAGAGACAGCGAGCAGATTAGGAATTTTTATTTAGTTAGGTACACAATATCTGTATGCAGTATCAAAACTTAAGTTTAGTCTCTAGAGAACACTGGGTCTGTATATGCAGCAAGGCCAGGAGGCACTGCTGGGATGTCACGGGCTCAGGTGGAGTTTACCTACTCAGTACAACAACAGAACCAAACATGGGAGTTCAGACTGAGCAGTCACAGAAGAACGACTGCTCCCTCTCTCCTACCAAGGGAGTGGAGAGGGATGAGATCTCCCTCCTGTTATCATGTGGATGCTCATCAGCACCGGAATCTGTCTGAGAAGTTGGGAGACTTTGGCATAGTCAGTGGCTGATCACTGGGCTTCACTTCTAGGCTGCGGTATTTGCGTATTGGGTTTGCCTTGTGAACCTGTGAAAAAATAAATGTAAGAAAGGGCAAAACAAAGCAAATGGTTGCAGTTATGATGAAGCTGAAATTTGCAGGTGAGCCATGGAGGAGGTGAAGGCAGGCATCTGCCTGAGACCACCACACCACCCTGGGCACTGGGGTGAAAGAAAATTGGGAAAATGCACAGCACATGTTGGGGGTGTGGGTTTTACTAAGATCATTCTGCTTTGGTAACTGCACATGTGCAGCTCCAAAACAGCCATCTCAGCACAGTTGCCTTCTTTGTTTGCATCGTTTTGTAGGTTTGTTTTTTTTAAACCAGTCGTGAAGTTAGTGAGTCGTCAGTTTGCAAAAGGGAACCTTGAAAAGGCAGTTTTAGCACAGCTCAACAGTGACACTAGCTCCTTAAGGATGTTCCCACATTCCTTTGGGTTACTTTACAGCTCTTGGTCAGAAACAGCTCACTTACCATTTCTTGTCTTAGCTTAGCAATTTCTTCCTTTTCACGCTCCTCTTGTTGCAGCCTGATCTGCTCCTCATACCTCTCCCTTAAGGCTTCTGCGTCTGCCAATCGCTTTTCAAACTCTTGCCGTTCTTTCGCTCGTCTTTCTGTTGCCAGCTCAAAGCTTTCAGGAACTACAGAACCAGAAAGGCTCTCTAAGTTTAGAAATAGAGGAGATAACATTGGTTCAAAGACAGTCAGGTAAAGCAGAGCAGTACTAGTGTCAATGGAAGCCTCCCTTTGGAGAGCTTCCCCTTGGGCAAGGGTGGTTAGGAGATACCTCCAGGCTTCAGGAAAAGAGAAAACTTTACTCCCAGACGTGAGCAGTGTTAGTGTTAATGCAGACGTCACCCCGTCACGGGTGTTCTCATGGGAGGGAGCAAGCACACAATTGTTAGTACAAACAAGTTTTTGGCTGGTTTTATGCCATACAAATCTCAGCCTACCCAAGCAGTAGATGCCTTCATCTCGTTAGAAATGGGAGGGAAAGAGTGACAGCGCTGCAGAAATGCCAGCTGTCTCTGCAGGGAGCTCCTCACATTCTCAGTACCCTTATCCTGAGCTGGCACACATCAATCATCTGCCAATTGCAGCAGAGCTGCTAAATACAGCTGCCATGCTGGAGCAGGACAGGGGGGCGGAGAGGAAATCCCCCTGCTCCCAGGGGACACAAGCTGTTAGGCAATTAGTTGATTAAATGCAAGGCACTATTGGCTGTGCTGATGAAGAAGAGGCAACAGCCAGAAAAAACATCACCTAATTGCATCAGTTCTGAGCTATCAGCCAAGCCCGTGTAGCAAGTACTTATAGCTCTACCTGATAGCATCTTATGTTCCTTTTTGGGCACAAAAGGCTCCTGGTACATCACTGTGTTGGGACGAGCTTTAAAACATGCTGCCTCTTTCTGCCTTTTCAAGTCTTCTTTAAGCTGCAAGAGAAGAGAGCATATCAAGTGCCAGGCGGAAAGAGACCATCTCTCTGTATCCAGAATCCAGCACTCCCCACATTGGAAAAGCCATTTTTGACTTAGTCAAATCATTTCCATAGAAAATTATATTAAAGCCAAAAAGTGGTGTCGCTTGCTGCCCGACAGTTGCTTTGCCAAAAATAACCTGAAGAAAGTAGACTTCACATGAGAAAAGCAGTGTATTATTTATGTGTCAATAAATTCCTGGTGATAGTCAGTGAAGGGATTCAGCTGCACGGAGCTGCAGCTCAGAAAACACCCCACAGCTGTTCGTACAGTTGTGGTAAATCCCATCATTTACCATAAAGTGAGAAAAACAAAAAAAAAACCCCATTGACAAATCCTTAACCCACAGCCCAAGCCTCATGCCAAGTACAGAAAAATTCCTTGCTCAAACTCAGCTACTGATTCAGTTCAAGCAGGACACTTTCTGAAGTCAACAACAACTCCATCAGCTGCTTTAAGTCTGGTCATTCCCATTATCCTTTTCATCCTACCTGCTGTTTCCAGCTCTGGAGCTTGGCAGCTCCCCGTTCATCCACCTGCAGATGGAATGGTTCAGGCTGAGTTGGGGTTTTGACCTTCTTTTCTGGCAGTTTAACTTGGTCAAAGTAAGGCAGAGGCAGCGCTTTGAACTTTGGCACCTGAAATAAACAACTCAAAATATTTCTTGTCCTTTCCTTGGAAGTTTAATAGACAACAGCAAATCCCGCCACACTTTTTTTACTGAAGGAGTGGAATCCAACGTAGCTTTTAATTCTTACCTCTTCCTTCTGTAGTTCTTCTATTTTTTTCTCTTTTAGTATTTGTCGCTCTCTGTCCCGAGCATCAAAAGAGAAGGGGCAAACTTCCACGTGCCTCTGCTCTGGCATTTTGGGTTTGAAGGGCACTCCATAATGTGGCATAGGATTAGCTTTGATCACAGCCACCTCCTCTTTTTCCTAAAGGGATATCAGCATTAGGATCTGATGTTTTACTTTTGTATAGGCTTCAACTCCTGCCAAGCAAAGCCACAAAGAGCTTTGAATGCTCCTTTAATAAGGGGCACAGCAGGGTCATGCAAACAGTGGACACTGCAAAAATCAGGAATCCAACAAGCACCAATTTACTGGCATCCTGAACCACAGGCCCAGTTCTTCCTTTTCTGAAGCTACTCTCAATTCTAGCACTCATCCAAATTAGACTGTAATTATTTAATATCCTCTTGACAAGAAGGAAAGGAAGAAGGACGTAAAGCTTTCAGAATCCTGCTCCCCACCTCAGGGAGAAGAAAGGTCATGTGTAATATCTGCCTTCTGTAACAGAATAGGGAAGGATGAGGAATCTAAGCAGCTCACTTTCCTCATCCATAGCAGCAACACCTCAGAAACCGTTATCAGTGCCCTAGCATTTAAATTATTTCATTTTTTAAGAGAATTCAGTTTCTGTAAAATGAGTAGTAATAACCGGATTGCTTGAAGTGAACAGCACAGGCAAAGGTAACCACTGGAGGAACTGCTCACAGGAGGGAAGGGGCTTCCAGGCCCAGAGCATCCCACCCACATCCAGAGGCATGGCAGGCACTGCAGTGGGACCTGGGCCTGGCTCAAGCCTCATCTCAACTGTTACCTTTTCTTCCTCTCTGCCAGACACACGGGTTCTGCTTTTCAAGGTGAAGGCTGGAGACTTGGGAACTGTAACAGGAAGTGCTTTCTTCTCTGGAACACCCTGTTCAGAAGAGCCAGTAAGGAGTTACCCAAGGCCAAGTGCCAAGAAAACGCTACAGAGAAACAACCTGACAGCACAGGACATACCCATTGCGGTTCTTACCTAATGACAGACACTGTTTACACTAAGATCATTAAACACATAATGCCACATAGCTACAAACATTTTGAAGCTCATTGTCACTCCAGTTCCCAAGCCTGGGTGTTATTAAACTTCTTACCACAACATCCTCCAAGATTTTTGTGGGACATGGCCTGGAATGGAATTCGAAGCGCTCTTCCTCCTGCTGCTTCTTACTCTCACGCTCCTGAATCCTTTTTTCTATTTCCAGCTGAAAGCCAATGGGTTGGGTGAGCTCCTTCACAGTGGGTTTCTTGGGCAGAAGCGGCCCACCCTCAAAGATTTTGGGATTGAGTTCTCGTGCCTTGAATTTGTACCTATGCAGGAACAATGGAGACAGTCACCAATTGTACACTGTATGTTAGTGTGCAGCTCTAGTTAGCAATTCTTCCTTTGCCTTCAAAACAGCAAGATTGATAAGGAAAATCTTATGGATTCTTTTCCTAGAAAAACCAAACCTTTGCCTACAGGCAAGTTTTGAAGTGCCTGCAGGCTGCATTGCTAAATTGGGTTTGCTTTACTCAACCCAAGATCAGCTCTCCTAAGAACACTTTCTTCAATATGAATTGTTTGTATTTCACTTCCCTACAATCAGAGCTAAAGAATTACGAACAACCTAAAGGAATCTCAATGGTGTATGCTACTCATTCGTTTAAACAAAAAGGGTATTCCAGAGAGGTGATATTTTGGGATCTGGAAAATATTTCCAGTGTGGTACAATCGTCACCTGGAGGACTAGAGTAAGCCTTTACTTACTGTTGAATTTTCTCCATTTCCTCTGCTTCTAACTCTGCGGCAGTTTTGCAGGTGACAGGTCTCAAGCGGTGCTTTGTTCGGAGCACCGGTGTTTTGGGGTGTGTGATCCGAGCCTTCACTGGCTTTCCTGAAACTGAGCCTACAAATTCAAGTCACAGAGACCAGCAGTTAGTGGCAAGGCCTGCAACAGACACAGGCCATTTGCTCAGAGTAGTCAAAGCATCTCTTGTTCTACCACCACGTCTGTGGACACAGCCAGGACCACTCACCTTCATCAGATTTCCTGCTCCTCAAATGGTAACGAGGGGGTGTGCGTTTTTGGAATGCTTCTACCTGCTGAGCAAAGGACACATATTCTGTCGTGGCTTCTTCGAGTTTTCTTTTGTTTCCCTGGGACAGATTGAAAGGTTTGGGGACAGTCGGTCCCTTCGGCATTCGCACCTGGAGACACAAAACCACAGTCAGCATGGCCAGGAGGCTTTGATGATGTTTCCTTTCCCCACAGATGCACAGTATCTGTCCCCTCCTCTCACTGCAAAGAAGGTAACACTTCACATTAAGCACAAGTGTTAACAGTCTGAACATGCACAAGTTATATTGGGAAACTGTATCCAGCAGATTAAAGCATGAAGTGGAATGACTGGAAGATCTGACATTAAAGGGCTCCTTTTTCCACAGGGTTTCTTTGGAGTCTTGGGGCAACACAGACACACAGGAAGTTTTCAGTCAGATTTGCATAACACCTGCCTCTCCTGTGGTAACCTCTCTGTGGGTCATCAGCCCAAGCATTGCACAAGCAGCAGGGAGGTGATGGCAAGAATCACTGAGCTGAGTGCTGGCAGCACTCTGGCTCTCACCGGAGAAGGGGGGTGCTTCCTCAGTACTGCTGCAAAATCCAGCTCCTTGTACTCATTCCCAGGCTGGCTTTCCATATTCTGTTTAATTCTATTCTCCGTGCAGAAGTGGAAATCAACTGGCTTCGTTACTTGACCAGCAGGTCTCTTCATGGGTTGTCCTAGAGGAAAAGAACATGTAAGGACTGGAAGCCTTTTGGTGTGGGGTAGTATTTGTGGAAATAAAAATAGCATTTAATTTCTAACAACTAGGTAAGTTTTTAGCGAACTCATCTTTAACTTTTTGAAACATGACATAACCCAAACACACCTGTTTCCAGGCAGTTTAGGGGCTGATCTACATTAAAAGGCTTCTAATATTTATTGCAAAGTCTGGAATGCTTGTTTTCAAAGGTACTTGCACAGCTCTGTGCAGCACTCTCCAGCTGAGCCCAACACAGCTTCATTCTGCAATTCAGGCAGAGCCCACCTGCTCCAGCAATAGCTGCTTTCAGAGACTCCTCGTTCTTCTTCCGCAGCTCCACAACCTCCTGCTGCAACTGCTGCATCTTTTCCAGCTCCTGCTCCTCTGTACTCTTCTGCTTGCTAGAAGGTTTGGTCCTCCTGCAGAAGCACATTAAAAACTAAGATATGCCTTCCTACTTCCCTGGTCATTAGCATGATGTTAGTGCAAGGAACATGCTTGTCTCCAACCACACTGCAGGAGCATCACAGGTTATAAAAACATCCTCTTTAGAAGAGATCTGCTTGGGTTTTGTTTTTTCAAGAAATTTCACAGCTAGCTGCTATTCTGCAGACCCATTTGCTGTGTGCATTCCCAATCCATTAGGAAGAACAACTTTTTTCCTCAAAAGCAAAGCAAAAGCTTTCCTGTGCGCAGGTTCAGCTGGTGAAATACATATCATCCTAATATTTTTGCCTCGACTGGGTGTTTACTAAATGTGATACCATCACATGCTAAGTTTAAGCTGAAAACACTCAACCAGGACTGTCACCTAAATCAACTGTGATTAGCAGACAAGTCACAAGAAAGCCACGTACTTCAACATTGTTGGCGTGGAGGGCATGGTCAGTTTGCTTTTCCCTCTCCCTGGGGAGAGGTCAGGATCCTGCAGGGGCTCTGTGGATGCTTCTGTCACCTTCTCTCTGCTGCCAGAACTAAGAAAACAAGTTGTTAGGGCAAACCCCTCGAATTAATTGTGTTTTAAGTAAATGACCACCTGCAGTTCTCACCACCATGCATAACATCCCAACACCTGGTGAGGTCTAAGGTATGCCAGGCTGGCCTTACCTCACCCCAGGCCCAGGTACAGACCATCCAGCTTTCCCTGGTACTCTAAGGCTGCAGAAGGGAAGATTAATTACTGCATTTTTGGAACTTTTCTGGAGAAGGGAGGTGTACTGTAGATCATCAAGGTACAAGTATTTCAAAGGTCACACTTCAATTTCCTGACCTCAAGCTTATCACCATATGATACTTTAGTGGTTAAGTTAATTTGAGAAATATTTTAGCTGTGACTCTTTCATAGCTAATGACTGCCTCATGACTTCCGGATGGATAAGTTCAGACAAATTTAAAGCTAACTGACAGACAACGAGCGAAGAGTAAGAAGGTGAAGAAGCCCATGCTTGTTTCATTCACATTTCAACCTCCAAACAGAGCAATTCCTTCAGCATTTACAGCCATTTCTTGTTTATGAAACCAGTATCAGCAACCAGTTCCAGCCACCACCCCCTAATCTTCCTGTAAGAACCTTCTCAGCCAGGTGGAAACCCTTCTCAAAGAAATGGTTGTATCCCTTTTCCTGGCCCTAAACAGAAGGACTTGGATGACGTACATTCTCATTTTCTTCAAGGGTGGAACCTCTTCCTTATTATCCAGGGCATTAGCAATTCTCTCTGCTTTGACTCTGCCTGGCTGCTTGCGCTGCTGGGTTTTCCCCTGCTTTGTAGCCAGTCTCCTGCTTGCCCTAGAGTAGAACAGAAAGCAGAGATCAGTCTTCCCACAGATCTGAGGAGACATCTCACCTGGATAACACTTTTTATGTCAGTGCATCCCCTAACTCCACCACGCAAATTGTGTTTAACACAACAATCCAAACACAACACGATTTATTAAAGTTTAACAATCTATAAACTAAATATTCTTTGCTATATATGAGCATGCAGAGCCACTTGCATTCATATCAAGAATGAGTTCTGCCCAAGTCAGGCAGATATAAACAAAGAAACTTTATAAGCCACCTCAGTTTCAGATATCCTCACATTCCAGAAGCTCCTGGTGCTGCCAAGTCTCATTTGACAAGTATGTGAGACACTGCATTACATTTCCACCCTAGAGACTGTCCCTCCAGCTTAGCCAGCAGATCAGGTGTCCCAATACACGATCTCCATGCTGGAGAACTCCAGCCCCACAGGATGCCCCAAGAACAGCTAGAACTGCAGATCCTGGGAGCAAGGACCTGCTTAGTTACACCGTCATCAATCATTGTACAAACTGAACACAAGCATTTCACCTCTGAGGGGCCTCTGCAGGGGCAGCAGCTCTCCAGGTTGCCAGGGACCCAACGATATTCTGAGGGACCACGGTGGCCTGGGCACATTCTGCTTCACCATCGCTTTCACCTGAGAAAGGAGCAAGCGTCAGCTCGTCTATACACACATACAGAGAACAACAAGTAAAACCACATGAGACTTTGCAGATAAAATTTATGAAGATGGCCCCACAAAAGCCAGACAGAGGCCTTTCCCTTTTGCCAGTGAAAAGCAGGTAAAATTAAACCCCTCCCTGCCCCACCATGCCAGCTTACCCATTGATTCTTCTTGTGACGGGACAGAAGACAGAATAACATCAGGCTTTGAAAAAGCAGGGCTGCTGTGTGAGGCCTTTGCCAGATTTTCTGCAGGAGGGACATTCTCCAGATTGGCTTTTTGGTCTGTAAGGAGAGAAAGACTTTCACTATACATACTGTTAGGAATTGCTAACAGTACCCCAGAATGTCATTATGAGGTTAACAAAGTCAAGTTACAGATGACAAAATTTAAATACAAAAAAACCAGAACAAAAGATACCCCGTGCATGATGAATGATGCAGTTAACATCATGATTAATTGGCACAGAAGCCAGGCCCAGACAAGGATCACACCAAGGTGTCATCCAACGAGGAAACAACTCAAGGAGTTGGAAGCAACTTACCAAACCAGGAGTCTGCATTGTGTACATCATCCTCACTCAGAGTTGCAAAGTTGATGCAGACATTTGGGACATCAAAAGAATAACGGGATTCTGGCTTAGACATCTTCACAGTCACGCCGTCTCCACGAGTCCTCTGCCTGCACTGCTACAACCCTTTAGACAGCAACAGGGTATCAGTGGAATCATCCCCCACCTCTTTCCTCTGCAGGGTTTCTAGGGACAGGCATTGGGACACCCTTTGGTACATCCCCCTTCTTGCACTTCACACCTTAGGGCAGAACTCCTCATGAGCAATGCAGAGTTCTATTCTACTGCTGATCTGCAAAGCTAAGGAGATTTCACCACTGTTGACATTTGCAGGTTCAAAACAATCAGAAAGATCAAGTTTTGACAGGGTTTTTTTGGACCTGTAGGTGCTAGAATTGTATTTTTTAAGAGGAAGTAAATTATAAAGCTTTTCCAGAGAGCAATTGATTTGCACTTCCTTCCCTCACCATGCACAAAGAAGACTTCTTACCCTTACAGGATTTACAAAGCTGATATGATTCCAGAGCACTGCAATGCACAGCCTCTCTCTCTCTCTGAAGGGCTATAAACAAGAACTAATGACACAAAGGTGCTCTTCTATAGAATAAACTGATTTTCAAAGCAGGAAGAGGGTTCTGTAGAGCACTGTTACTGGGCAAACAGTCAGAAGGAGGGCAATGTCAGGCCCTCTTGCATTCCATAGCACTAGCCCGAGGCTGGCCAGGCTATAAACAAACTGAGCACTGTGACCCGTGTCAAACAGCCCCTGCAGTTAATTAATGGAGCACTGACAGCAAGAGGAGTCCCTGTGTCAACAGGTGATATTAAACTCAACGGAACAGGAATAAAGCCAGTGACAAAGTTATAAACCCTGAAATTACAACAAAACCTTTTTGCAAAGGTTCTTTTGTGATGCCTTGAACAGCTGTGACGCAAAGCCCACGAGGATGTTATAAAACACTCCCCGAGGAAATCACCTGAACTTTGCTTTTATGAACCCAAGCAATTCCAAAGCAGCATATTCCTAATCCACAGAGCCTCAGCCCTAAACCATCTGTCTAGGCAGACCACACATGGTTCAAAACCCAGATGGTGTTTCTCAATAAATAACAAAATGGTCAAGAGTAAAGCAAAACAGGGTTTAGGGGGTACCACGCTGGTCACAACCACTGGCCCCCGAGGATGGGTGCACCGAGAAGCCTCCAGCTCCCCAGAGCAGAACTGTGATAGTTAAAGGGAAGAATGTCACTAGAGAAGCACCAGCTACACTGCTGGGAAGATGTCAAGGTAGGGCCCAAAGAAGGCAAACAGAAGAATTGGAGCCAAAACCAACTGTAACTGAGCTTGAGACACGGCTGGAATCAAATGCTTTCCTACTGCCCTTAATCAAGATAGAATTTCTGTCAACACTTTAGACTTTTTTAAAAATCAAATGCGTCATCTGCATTCTCCCCTCACCCTCTCCAGTCAGGGGCAGAGCTTTGGGGCATCATGTTTCACAGCTACTTGTGCCCACTGCTACAGTTTCCAGCTTTTTACTGTGTAGAGTCCATATTCTTTCATAGCGTCACCACCCTCATCGTCAACCTCATCGCTGACCCTTTGTCTGTCCCCTCTATCCCAGACAGAAGAGAATACTCAGGAAAAAAGGGTTGTATCACTGCCACAGTCTCATAGTCTGTTTCTTGAAAGAGACACCAGGGAGGTAAAAGTTATTGTGACTGAACTCCAGAGAGTCCATTTCAGTCAGATGAACTCATGGCAGCCACTTTTCAAATCCCTACATATCCTCCAAGTCCTGCCCAGAACAGGATTGACGGTGAAGCCACAGTTCACTGAAAGGCATCCTGCTCCTCCGCCCACCGACTCGGCTGGGACAGGGATCAGCCAGGAATGCCCTGGTGATTTATCGCTCCTGTGCCCACCACAAGGCATCTGCAATCCCAACAGGCTCTGCCAAGCACAGCCCGACACCCGCTGCCCACTCCTTGCACGCATTTTAAAACACCCAGTTGTGATTTTGACAGCACGACCACATTTATCTCAATCCAAAATTCTTTCTCCCCACCACGGCATTCATGCACCAGGAGGGAGGCGTGGAAACTTTTCCTCATTAATCGGGACGTTCCCTAATTAGCAGGCACTGCGTGCATTTCCCCGAGCGTGATTACAGGCGGGCTGTAATCCTACATGGATTTAAAGCGTGACCCTGCTCTCCCCCACATCCATCACCTCCTGTGTCGACACGGGTGTCTGCAGCAAGCCAGCCGGGGAACCCTCACCCCTGTTCTGCAGGATCAGCTTTCACCTGGTTTGCAGAGCTGCTGGGGCAGGAAAGGAGGATCCAATCTTCTCACTCGCAAAAACACCCCAAATTCCTTTTATAAAGCAACTACTTAATTAAAACTTTAATTTCTTTCTAGGTCTGCTCTCTCACTGACCTAAACGTGCCTCCAGAGCAGCACAGCCATATCCACGTGGAGGAATAGGCAGTGAGTTCCTCTGGACATCAGGTTTCTTTTGAGTAACTACACTTTGGCACGTTCCAGAAGAGTGCCTTGGCATGGTTTAGATTAGTTAGCTTTGAAAAAGGATTACACTAAATTGGAACAAGCATTCCTATCCCAGAATAAGACTGATCCAACAGCAAGTGCAATAGGTACTTTGGAATAACTTCACACCTCACTCTAATCCAAATTAGCTTTCAAATACTGACACAATTCCATCACAGATACGTTCAGTGCCTTTTTCACAATGTAGTTGTGAATTTGGTGCCAACAGCACCCACTGCCTGGACAAAGGAGCCTCCCAGCCACACAGGCCATGGTGCTGGAGATAGGATGCAGCATTCCAAGATGAGAACTCAAGGTCAGAGGGAGAGAGAATGGAGGAGTTTGAGTTTGGGAGAGTAGCAAGGACAGAACGATAGTGATAGGGACACAGACAGGTTGTGATAGGACAAGTGGGAATGGCTTCAAACTAAAAGAGGAGAGATTTAGAGTGGATACTAGGGAGAAATTCTTCCCTGTGAGGGTGGTAAGGCTCTGGCAAGGGTTGCTCAGAGAAGCTGTGGCTGCCCCATCCCTGGAAGTGTTGAAGGCCAGGTTGGACGGGGCTGGTCCAGTGGAAGGTGTCTCTGCCCATAATGGGGGGGATGGAACAAGATGAGCTTCAAGGTCCCTTCCAACTCAAACCAGTCTGGATCCTAAGAAGGGCAGAGAGATCTGCTCTTTCTTGCCACCTTGCAATGTAGATAAGGTCCTGGTGAACTGGAGATGATGCCTTATCACAACACAGCACTGGAGCTTCACAAGTTACAGATGTTACTTATGGCAAATCCCAACAGGATCAGAAAGCAGGAAAAACAACAGCAGACACACAAGAAGGCTATTCTAAGCTACATCAGTTGATAAACACAAAGCAAGCTGATCCACATGCCTCAGAACCCAAGACAGGCAACAAGGAATAAGCAAGAGAAGCTTCCCCAAGGCTGAGGAAGCTGCACGGGAACGTGCTCCAGCAATTCCAGGGCTTCCTGCTGGGCTTCAGTACCAGCTGCCACTTAAACACAGGATGCTGCATTAACCAGGCAGCTTTAATTCAGCCTGGCAGCTTCTTTATTGTCCTGCACCCCAGAGTTTTCTGTTCCTTTTATTGGGATAATAATCCAGACAAAGCTCCTGAATGCTTTCCAGGGGTTAACATGTAAGTTGGAGCATTAGAAAGGGCTGCAATTGCCTCTCTAAAGCTACAGTCCTGTCACCACAGCCTGGTAAGAACCATCCCACCACAAAACCATCACCTGAACTCCCTCTGCATGATGCCAACAGCCTCAGAAAGTCATCCTTCACCCTTACTTTTCCCTGAGCAGGGTCAAGTGAACACTTACAACACTCTTTGGATCTACAGCTTCTTGCTCCTCTCTCGTGCTCCTTACTCAAAGTTCAACTGGGCTTTTCTGCAGCACAAAAACAACACTGGATTCACCATCCCCCAGAACCCTGCTGTTCCATCATTTAAAGCTCAAACTGGGAGACAAAGCCTTTAACTCTCTCCAGGTGAGAGGTGAGCCCGCAGAAAGCTCCGCAGACCACCACAACCGACAGCCAAGGGAGGGATGAAGTGCTGGCACCGCCTTTGCTCTGCTAACGGCCCAGACCCGCCCCCACTCCCAAAAATAAACAGCCCTGACATGTCGTGCTCCCTAAAAAAGATCCCACAAGTTTCAGAAGACATGAAGATGGGACATTCTAAGAATAGATGTTCAAGGAAAATTAAATTATTTTTAGCTAGTATAACCTGAACTAATCGTTAGATTAAGTTGAAGGTCCTCTAGTTTAAAAAAAGCCCCGCATCAAAATAGCTCTCCTAATGCTTTTTTCTGTTACTTGGGGCAGGTTTTGCCTGGTTTGGTTCCCTCCCTTTGCCGGGAAGCAGGATTTAGACTGAAAAGAATTAACAGAGATTTACATCGTGAAATACATTGTTTCATCACATTTCGTGATTGTTTAAAGACTTAAAACTTTATTTCACTCCCGAGGCACCCACCCCACCGTAAGGCACACGCCTGGCGTTCCAGTACCGCGATCCCACCCGGAGAGCGGGAACCCCCCGCCACAGCGGCTCCTCCCGCTGCCGGCCGGGGGCTCCGGGCTCGGCCTCCCCGGGGAACGACGGGCTCGCAATCAGCCCCCAGAGCTCCGTTACGAGCCCGCCCGCTACGCACCGCGACAGCGGCTCCGGTCACGGGCTGAGCGGCTTCCGCCTCCATTTACCCAGCCGAGCCCTCGGCCCCGTTACCAGTACCTGCGGCCAGGGGAACAACCGCGTCGCCACGGCCGAAGCAAACGACCAGATATGGGGAAGGGCTGCAGACCGGGGAAAGAGGGGCAAGGCCAGGGGTGCCCGGCCGGAGCCCCCCGAACTCACCTCACCAGCGCCGCCGCCACCCCGAGCGGCGCCTCTACCGGCCACCGTTAACGGATTTCAAACAGGGCTCGGCCGTCCGAACCCACCAATCAGCGCCTGGAGCACGCCCTTGACGCGCGTTGATTGGTTGGACCGCCTGAGGACCCGGATAAGCAGACCCCGCTCAAGGCAGTTGTGCTCTCTCTCTCTCTCTGCGAAGCCTGACGGGAAATGTAGTACGTGCTCGCACAGCGGCACTATCACCGGGCGAGAACCGAACCACAACTCGCACAATGCACTGCGGGACGCACTAGGCCAATCAGGAACGGTGGTGCTTTGAGTGACATTCTGGATGGCCTACCAGCGGCCGGTGGGCGGGTCCCGGGGCCAGTGTCAGCCAGGGCGGCCGCGGGGCCGGGCAGGAACCCAGCGGAGCTAGGCTCTGGTTCTGCGGCTGTATCAGTGTCCGCTGCCCGGCTTCCACCCGCTGCTCCTCACCAGATCAGCCCCTCTGACTGCTGGGCCCGGGGAAGGCGGCTTCCACCGCCTGGTAAGCCCAGCCAGGTTTCTCGATGCTGTGATGAGAAAGTGCCCTTTGCACAGTGGCGTTGTCGACCCCAAGTGCTGCATAATCTTCCCCGTGGCCTTGGAGAGGGATGGGTAGCCAGCTGTTAACAGCGGGGCAGGCCTGGGCTGGTACAGTGGCTTTCACTGCTCCAGCACTGCCCGCATAAACCTCCCTTCACAGCCCCGTCACGGGTTCCCTGAGCACTGGAGACACAAAACCCCCCATAAAAGTCCCCGGACTGCTGTGAGGGGACGGCGGCCCCACGGCGCGGCGGGAGGGGAGGCCGGAGCTGACTTTGCCGCGGCCGGCAGAGGGCGCCAGAGCTCCGCCCTCAGCCCGGCACCTTCGCGCCTGCGCAGCGGCCCAGCAGGCACTGCTCATGCGCACCGCGCCCCCGCGCCGTACAACCGACGCTTCTCGCCCAGCCTCGAGGCATCGTGCGCATGCGCACCGCCCCGCTACTGCTCCCTCCCACCCTACCGCACCCCCCCGGCCGATCGGCGGGCGATGTGGAAGGAGCCCCGGCACTGCTGAGCGGGCCGAGGCCCGGCGGGGCTCCCGGCGACCCCCGGCGTTGCTGCCAGCCGGGCCCGCGCAGCAGAGCCGGCAAGGACGCGCACCCTCCGTCG
>VXBT01000735.1:380795-399870 GCA_013400235.1 Oriolus oriolus
GCTGCCGTAATCCTTGGGTAGCGCTGCCCGCCTGCTGCCGTCGCTGCAGCAGTTGGGTAACGCCGGCGGAGGGGGGCGGGGGCGCCGGGCCCTTTAAACGGGCGGGGCGAGGCGGGGGCGGTGCTGTCTCGGACCGGGCCGACCCGCAGCTCCAGCAGAACGAGAACCGCCTCCGCCCCGGCCCACAGCCGGCTTGCCAGGCGCAGCCCGCACCCGGTGAGACCTGGGGGCTGCTCGGAGCGAGCCTGGGGGTCCCTGGGGCTCGAGGCTGGTTTCCGGGGAAGGGGGTGTTGTGGTCGGTTCTCCGTGCAGCTTCAATCTGGTGGCCCTGAGCCTCGGCGTAGAGCTGCGGGGTGATCTCAGTATAACGATAAGCTATCGGTGGTAATGGCGCGGGTGCATCTAAGAGCTGTGGCATTAACCGTTTCGGTGCCTCTCTCCTCCTCTGTGCTAAGGTCAGATGTTTCCATCGGTCGTGAGGAAGAGGAGTGGAGTCGGGACCTGCTAAGTGCTGATCTGCTTGTGCTCCGGACCATGGACTCATTGGGGGCATCCCAGGTGTGAAAATGTACAGCAGTAACCGGGAGTTAGTGATTGACTTTGTTTCCTACAAGCTCTCGCAGAAAGGATACAGCTGGAGTCAGCTGGAGGAGGAGGATGAGAACAGGACTGACTTTGCAGGGGAGGAGGACGAGATGGACGGCGTCCTCAACGGGAGCCCCTCCTGGCACGCGCCCACCAGCCACATAGTGAACGGTGCCACCGTGCACCAGAGCAGCCTCGAAGTCCATGAGATCCGTCGAGCAGCCGACGTGAGGCAGGCGCTGAGAGAGGCGGGGGATGAGTTTGAGCTGAGGTACCGGCGGGCGTTCAGCGACCTCACTTCCCAGCTCCACATCACTCCCAGCACGGCGTATCAGAGCTTTGAGCAGGTAGTGAACGAACTGTTCCGTGATGGAGTGAACTGGGGCCGCATCGTGGCTTTCTTCTCCTTCGGAGGAGCCTTGTGCGTGGAGAGCGTTGTCAAGGAGATGCGGGTATTGGTGAAACGCATCGTGTCTTGGATGACCACGTACTTGACCGACCACTTAGATCCCTGGATCCAGGAGAATGGCGGATGGGTAAGAACACCTCTCTGTGGTGGGGGTGGCTGCCCATGCCCTCCCTCGCTCCAGGCTGGCAGTGGGGCCGGTCAAACCAGAGTGCAGCTCCCTGCAGTGTTTGTGCTGGAGCTTGTCCTACCTCTTGCAGGGAAGATATAGGGGTATGAGGTCTTGCCCTCTGTGCTCTTAACACTCTGTCCCAAGAGGGTCAGCCCACCATGTTGACGCAAACAGTTTGTGCTCAGATATATCTCTCTCCATCCCTGCTTTTTCCCCCTCTCCCTGGATGTTATGTAAAAGACCTGTTTTTCCAAGAGCCTTTGGAAATCTAATGTCATCCAAGCTTGTTCTTCAAGCAGAGCCCTGGCTCTGGGGCATGTTCCCGGTGTCATTAACAGCAGGGAGTGGAGCTTCCTCCTCTCCAAGGCAGTGTTGTGGTGGGCTGGCTGGTGGTTTGCCGAGGTAGCAGCTACTTCTTCATTCTGGAAACAGCACTTGCCTTGCTCATGGTAAACTGAATCCCACAGCAGATCCCGGTGGGTGGGTGGGCTTCTGGGATTGTCTGAGTTGGTGTGGTGGGAGCCAGGGTCGAGGTGGAGGCAACCTCTGTGCTGGGGAGCTGCTCAGCCCACAGCTGCTTTTCCCTTGGCAGGGAGCAGTGCTCCCAGCTGCCCCAGCAGCAAACCCTGGGAGCTCTCAGTGGTGAGGTATTAACATGAATAAGCATTTCTTCAGGAAGCATTCTTGAAATGCCGGGTCCGGCTGTGCAGTGCAGCCTGGGACTGCTGGCGGGAGGTATATGACCTACAGATGTCTGAGTTTTCATTTGGTTTCTGCATCTTAGTAATTCCCTGCTGGTGTAACCTTTACCGGTTCCCACTGGAAAGAGTTCATGCTGTCAGGCATTGGCATCTAAGCAGTGGGGAATTGCCTCCTTGCTGGGAGCTGAGGCCTCTCAGCCTCCTTCAGCTCACGGTCCATTGGCAGAGCCCAGCGTTTTGGGAAGGGGACAGGAACCTTTGAGCCCAACATTGTGCTCTGCACCCTCCTGACAGAGGAGAGGCTCTCCCCAGCTCCCTGTGCCTGGCCAGCAGTGCTGGGGACCCCGGAGAAGAAGGGGAGCTGGTGCACCCAGGGGGAGGGAGCTGGCTCAGGAAGGGTGCAGGAATTCCAGGAATGTGGCCGCCCTGGGGCACTGCCTGGGTGGGGCTGCTCAGGCAAAGAGAGGAGCTTGGTTTCAATTAATAGCCCGGGATCTGCTGGCCATTTCATCTGGCTGTATGTGGCCCATTAGCTCTCTCATCCTGCAGATAACCCTGGCCAAATGCAGAGTTCCTTCCCCCTCCCTCTGCCTTTGGCTTTTAGAGCCACAGATTAGTCTTGGAATTGAGTGATCAAACTGAGGTTTCCAAGCTAGTGTGGCTGTTGCTGTTAGTGACGGATTGGGCTGTATCCTGGAGACCTAGGCGATAATGCAATCTGATTTTTTGTAAATGAACTCTCTGGGGGATTTAGATTAAATCACTGGTGGAAAATCACTGGTCCCTGCTTGTGGGGAATGAAATACCTCCTCCCTCTGTTCCCCACCCCCAACCGTCACGATTCAGACTCTTCAATTTTTTTGTGTCTGTCTCTAAATTAATTGTTTGGAACAAATATTTGTTCAACAGATTGCGGAAGGGTCAGGACTCCTCTCTATCTGACCCGCCCACCAGCTCTTGCTTTGAAAATCGCCGTTTCCCACTCAGGGGACCGCCTTGCTCTCTTGTTCTAACCTTGAACCGGGCTTTTAACTTCCCTGCGCATTCTGTGCTGCTGCCTGGGCTATGCTGGGTGCTGAATGGGAGCCAGGCAGGGTGGTGAAGGCCGGAGTGTGGGGAATCCACACCACCAGCCACCAAAAACCGAGAGCTGGGCAGTGTTGCTACTGCCAGCCTGTTGCAAACCGTGAGTGCTCATTTGACATCTTGGCTGTAGCTTTCCTCCACTCTCATCTTTCATCATGTCCCTTCTTGGAGGCAGCCATGCCACTCCACGCCGAGGGACAGAGGCCATAAGAGCTCCTGAGTGCCTCACGTGTGGGGCGTGCATGGGGATGCTTCGCTTTCCATCGCTCTCGCGCAGTTCCGGCTGCAGGGAGAAAGCCGCTGGCCTGCTGCCAGCTCTCCCTGCAAGAGGAGTGCCACCCTGCCCTGGCTGTGATGGAGCCATCCCTCTCCTGCCGCCCTGTTTGTACAGGGAGTCTGTTTGGTGCATTGGAGCTGTTAGAGCCTGTCCCATTCAAACAAAGCGCTCCCGAGAGGTGCAGCAGGCAGGTCCTGGTGAGAGGGATGCAAGTTCTGGCAGGCCTGCTTGGCAGGGCCCAGGTGGTTTGTGTTTTGGAGCACTGCAGCACTTCTCTTCCTGGAAAGCCCCTCTGAAAGAGGGAAGGAGCATGGCTCCATCGTAAGTGCTTCACAGCCCTGTTGTGTAGGAAGCTCTGTTTCATTCCCCACTGGTGGAACAAAGGCAGCACAGGAGGGCCACGGGGTGCAGGTGCCTTTGGAGGCTGCTGTGTGCTGGGCTGTAGCAATTCTCTTGAGAAATCACGTTTTGAAGCAAGGGGAAATGGTAAATCTTGCTCCATAACATTAACATAGGAGTGTTTTGTCACATTTACTGGCTCTGCCTTGGTTTGCCCTCCTCTCTGCAATCTGGCACTGGGAAAACAAACAAACGAGCAACCCAAGGGGAGCATTTAATAACCAGCCAGAAGAGAGCTGCTGCCTTGGCAAGCCATCACATCCAAAAAGGAGGCTTTCCTGGGGCAGTTGCTTTGACCAGGACCGGGTCCCACTAGCGGTGAAGTTCAAACGGTGATGCCAGTGGGGATTGGGAGTCATGGAGGGAGAAATCTGGTGAGTAGGGAGGAAGGAGGGGGAAGCGCAGGGCAAACGGGAGAGAGCCTGGCAGGCAGAGATGTACTGACCGTGCTTAATCTGTTTGAGAAAGGAAAGTGAGCAGTAGTTCCTGCCTGGCTGTGACCCTTCAGTGCATGACAGCTTCTCCTTCAAGGCTAAATCCACATTCAGAGTGGGATTTAAGGAGGGTTTTCTGGATTGGCTTGGAGTTAGATATGTGGATGTAGAGTCAAGAGGTTTGTGGGGTATACGGTAGGGACCAACATAAATTCAGGCTAGGACTGAAAGCAAATAGCATCTTTAGCACCAGTCTGTGACATGTGAATCCCAACAAACTGGGCTAGGCTGATAGAGAATGAGCTACTTCCTGCAATGGCTCAGTGCTTCCTGGGTTCTCAGCTGACCCTGGCCACACAGGACTTGGTGTGCTGGGACATGTGTTGTGTCACCCTGCCGTGGACTGGAAGCTTATGATTCTCTTTGGGGAAAACCCTTTGAAGATGTCAATATAGCAAGCTCATTTTTATCTTTTTGATTTTTTTCTGAATGGTAGGAAATGACTCAGCCTGTGTCATATGACTGCACACAGCTGGGATTTCGTCCTGTGCTCTGGCTCCAGGCTCCTCAGTGCTTTCAGGCTGAGAGTTAGACTCTGATTCTCAGCTCTTGGAAATGCATTTTGGCCCTGTGCCCTGTGTCCCAGGTATCCTGCACAAGCTGTCCCTGCCGCTGCATTTCCTGGGAGTGTTGTTTGCCAGAGGTCTGCCCTTCTGAGTGTTGCAGGCTGGGTTTCGGGGATGCCCCGGCACTTCTAATCCTGTTTGAGATCACAGCCATCCATTCCACGTGGTGGCCAATGTGCAGCAGAACTGACTCAGTGGAGGTGACTGAGCATAGCCAAAGCCACGCTTTGCAGTCTTGAAGATGAATCCTATGGCTTCATCTCAGGCTGAGAGAGTTGGGGTTGTTCAGCCTGGAGAAGAGAGGGCTCCCTACCAGTGCCTAAACAGGCTCCAGCAGAGCTGGAACAGGACTTTGGACAAGGGCATGGAGTAACAGGACAAGGTGGAATTCCTCCCCACTGACAGAGGGCAGAGTTAGAGTGGATATTAGGAAGGTTCTCTGCCCTGTGAGGTTTGTGAGACACTGGCACAGGTTACCCAGAGAAGCTGTGGCTGCCCCATCCCTGGAAGTGTTCATGTTCACGTTGGACAGGGGTTTGAGCAACCTGGTCTGTGGAGCTCAGCTAGACTATTGCTTTGGACTTTGTCCTCTGTAATTATTTTACAGCCTTGATTCCTTTCAGCTGAGATGGTGGCCCCATTGTCATCACCTGCTTGGGGGGAAAAAAATACTGTCTTCTGGCCGGTGGGTTCCCCCATGTCCCTTCACAGTCCTGGGTGTTCCTCCCTGGCTGTGGGAGCTGCCAGCAGTGTCCTGGCTCAGGCTGTCGTGCCTGGAGCAACCAGCCCAGGTAGCTGTATCCTTGCTGATGGGGCCAGAGATCTGGGCTCAGCGTGCAGATCCCTGGCAGCTCCTCACCCAGCCTGCGACCTGGGAGGCTTTTCTGCAGTGCTCTCCAGGAAATGCCATTGGAATGACTTCCACTGCAGCTTCCTGCCCGGCCCGCAGCAGCATTCCTGCCGCTAGACCAAGAGCGATGCAGAGGCTGATTTCAGAGCTTTGCTCTTTACCCCCTTTACTCGTTCTCCTTCTTTGGGGCCCTGCCTGTTTTCCTTGCTGCCTCTCGGTGTGTGGTGCAGTTTGATTACGTTCCTTAGATCTGTGATTACAGCAGGCGCCTGGAAAGCCAAGCTCCTGCCCGTGACTGGCTGTGGCTCAGAGCAGCCCACTTAACCCCGGGGTCTTTGAGCGAAAGGGATAGCGTTTCCTTCGCTCCCAGGGGAGCCACTGGCAACTCTGATTCGTAAAGCACTCTGAGGCTCTTTAATCCGAAGAGCTGAGTGTCATTTAAAAAAAGACCTGTGAAATAATTAACAAACTGTTTCTTGCTGCTCTGTGTTCACAGCTGCTCTCAGTAATGTCATTCTGCCTGTTCATCCTGCCCCTCTCTGACACTGGAGCCGGGTCCCTGGAGCACTGCCCGGGGTCTCTCCCTGTTTCAGCAGCAGTGGGGTGTCCCAGCGCAACAGAGGGGGTGGGTGGGAGCTCTGTTTTCCCCAGTGGAAGCTGCAGCTTTCTATACGTGTCTGGGCTGCTGTGCCTGATTTCTGTGGAGCTCCGGTATGGTTTGTGTACGCGGTTTCCCCCCGGGAGCAGCGACACGCCTGCGGCACACGCCGGGTGCAGCTGAATGGTGGTGTGGTGCTCTGAGACCTGTGCTGAAGCTGAGAAGGTTTGGTTTCCTTTGGTTTTTACCAAGCCAGCTGACGGCTGTAAGCACAGTCCCATCTTGATGTTACAAGGAGTATTTCTCTAGCAGCTCTTTCCCCACTAGCTGTAAAGCCGGAGTATTCCCAGGAGGAGCTGGGGGAAGGGAAGGGATGGATATCAGTTGTAGAAGTGTTGCAGACCTGCTGAACCGAGAGGCGAGGGATTAATGGTGGCTTCTGCCATGGGAGCAGAAGGGGGCTGGGGGCAGCTGCTCTGTCCCCTCTGGGGATCCCTAGAGCAGCCGGGATGTTGACCTACCTGCTGATTCAGAGCGAAGGTATTCACTGTGGGTGGCTCTGCCTTGCCGTGGCAGGAGAGCAGCCACTCTCCTCCACCCTCCGTTCTCCTCCTCCACCCTCCCGCAAGGGAGGGATGTTGCCCTTAAACACTATTGTTCTGAGCCGGTAAAGATTAATGCACAGAGTGGAGGCATGAAAGGGAAGGGGAGTCCCTCCGTGCCAGGGCACTCCTTGCTTTACTGCCCTGACCTTGGACAGGGAAACTTCCTCCTCCCTGCTCCTCACCTGGAAGGATGTGTGGAGGGGTTCTTGGTGCAAGATCTCTCTGAAGTCGTGCTCCTAATCATCCTTGAGATGCCAAGAACTCAAGTTAGGGAACCATGCATTCCAGAGGGGTGGGAGAGCTTGCCCCACAGTGCACCCTTGGAGGGGGGCAGTGTGGCTGGCTCAGGGCACAGGCTGGCACCCATCGTGGTCAGGTGGGGAGAAGGGTTATTCTCTGCCACAGCAGAACAGCCCAGCGGAATGAGGGTGCCGAGGGCTGCCGGGAGGCAGAGCCGTTAGCAGATGGCTCCAGCTGGGCTTACCGGGGAGCAGGTGTGGGTTTCGGGAGCAGCCTTTTAAGAGAGATGTCAGTTTTGAACCCGGGAGGCTCAAGGGGCTGAGCCGTGGCTGCCACAACTCGCATGCTGGGGAGCTGTGACCTAGTTGTGCTGTAGAAATGCTCGGTTTATTTTTTATTTTTAGGTATTTTGCTTATTTTATCCTCATGTTTAATTTAGTTAGCAAAAAAAGGATCGGAGGGCTGAGCAGTGCTGGGAAGGACTGCCTGCAGGCGGGAACGCCCGCTGCAGCTCCGTGCAGCCAGCATCTCTCCAGCCGCCCGTGTCTTCTCTCGGACACGTGCTCACGTGTACCAGCCCAGTGCTGTCTCTCAGGATCTCTTTAATGGGAAACCCAGTGCACTCAGCGCTGCTGCCTGCCTCCGGGGTAGCGAGGGAGGGAGGGAGGAGCGGGATTCGGAGCGTTAACCAGAGAGGCTCCCGTGGCCACAGGGACTGTTTGAATGTTGTGCTGTAACTGGTCTGCCTTCCCTCTGCTGCTGGGAGCAAGAAGCTGGGGGAGCTTCGTGTTTCAGGGGGCTTTGGGCTGGTTACTTTTTCGACGGCTGCTTGCCTCTGCTCTGGCACAGCTCTTACCCTGCCCAGGGAAGGGTAATGGGCTGTATCTGCAAAGAGGGAAGTTTCAGGGGGTTGTGCGATTCCCTTGGGGAGAGCTGTTTGAATTTATTGCATTATCCTCCTTCCTGCTCAAGCTTGTGTTTCAGCTGTGTCTGCAGACGTAGCTGCTGATTTAAGTAGATCCAATTAGTAGCTAGCTCCTGGCATCAGTATCCTGCTCGGGGAGATGAGCCCTGGAGATGAGGAGCCTCCGGTGGGAGCAGGGCTAGGCTCAGCCTTTCAGCCCCCATTCCTGATCTAGAATGAACCCAGAGCTCCCCAGCTCACAGCCCTGCACCTGAGCTCAGAGGGAAACCAAGGCAGGTGTCCTGCTCCGTGCTCTGCCTGGCCAAGAACAAAGAGCAGGCAGGTTCTCCCTGCCTGTACTGCTGCCAGACAGGTGCTCTTAAGACTGAAATCAAATACCCCAAAGCGTGACAAGCTGGCAGCAGGCAGGGCTTGGAGCAGGAGCTGGAGCTGGAGTGTGCAAGGGGCCTACAGACAAGAGCCGTGCAGTGACCTGGCTCTTGGGGTAGGATTTGAAAGGGAGCTGCTGGAACTGGCTGCTTCCTGAAGGAGCATGGAAGGGTTTTCTTCTCTGCTGGAGGATGAAGGGCTCCTTGGGAAGCTCAGAGAAGAGGTCTAGGCTGGCGTGGAGCTGGTTTGGTTTGAATGCAGCAAGTGCCATGATCAGGTGGAGCAGGACAGCTGTCTTCATTGCTTCTCTGAACAATACCAGTCCAATTTGCCCACCTCTCTGGTTTGCACCACCATTGAGGCTGAGGAAGACTGAGGGCACTACTAGTGTTGTGCAGGGAGCATGTCTGGTGGCAGTACATGGCATGACTCTCTGTGTGTGACTCGTGGTGAGCTGGCTCAGGGTTTGGGCTGGGATGTGGGCGCTGGGTGTGTATGTGGCCCTGGGTAGTGCCTGGGTGACATATGACTTACATATGGAGAAAATGAGGTGTTGCTACCTGTACATCAGCCATCATGGAGTGTTGCAAGTGCCTCCATCCTGCACTTGTATGGCTCACCAGTGTATTAAACTTGCTGGAGAGCTAATGTCTTTTAATAGAGCAACTGACCTCATTTAGAAGCTTCCAGTGCACCAGCCAGTGATTATTTCATGCAACAACATGCATGGAGGAGCCCAGGGCAGAGCACAAAGTCTCCTTCTCATGCTGCACTGCTCTCTCTCGTGTTTGCTGCATCAGCTGCCTACTGTGCTTCCTGCCCTTAAGTCAGCAAGGATTTTGCTAAAAGGGACTTTGTGGCTTGAATAATTTGAGATTTCATGGAACTAACAGGAAGTGAAAACAGAATGAGCACATCTTCCTCCTCTTCCTGCACCTCCACCCTTTCCCCTTTTTCATTCAAGTGGCATGTTAGAATTACAGCAGCCTCGTGAGGTGCTGGGGCTGAAGTGGGAAGTGGTAAAGCTTGGCCATCACTCCTCCAGGATGCTGGTGGATGAGTGGCTGAGGTAGGAGAACCAGCAGCTCTTCCCCAGGATCCCTCTCCTCTGGGCACTGTCCCTGCACCCAGCCTGGCTCCCTAGAGCCCCGGTAACGCCAGCATTCCCTGTGGGGTGGGTTTGGTGAGGCTCGCAGTGTGGGTGAGGACCGGGAAGAGCTGTCAGCATCGCCCACTCATCCCCTGGCAGGAGGGAACGTGGCTCAGCAGCGGGGCACACGTGAGCATGGCACATCTCCCCGGCACAGGTTTCCCCACGGTTACACAAGGGCACGATTGCACAGCAGCTCTGACGTCCGGGAAGAGCAATGACAAGGTGAAAATTGAGCTCTGTTCCCTGGGTGCCAGTGGCCCTGCTGAGGTGCTGTCCGGCACAGCGAGCTGGCCACGGCCCTCTGCTCCCCGGCCCCACAGGCAGCAGATAACCAGGACATGAAAGCAGGAGCCTTCCCTGCCCCCCGAGCGCGCCCCTCGCACAAAGGCTGCTCTGCTGCGGGGCTCAGACACCATCTGTCTGGTGGGGAGAAGCATCAGAGAGACCGTCTTTCCTCGGACTATTCCACTTAATGCCCTTTGGAAAACAATCCCATTCCCAGCAGGTGCTAATCTCTTGAGTGGATCCGGCTCAGCCAATGTGTTCTTCGCTGTGCCTTTGTACCAGAGCTGTGTCTCCTGCCAGCCTCGCCTGCCCTGCTGAGCAGGCCCGGTGCCGGCCAGGGCTGCAGCACCTTCGGGAGCCCTCAGCCTGGTTAGCTCTGGGAGGAACACTGATGAAAGATGGATGCAAGTGGATTAGTCATTCACATCGTCTCCGGCTTTAATACACATGAATGTTTCAGCAGATTTCTGGAACGGAGAGCGCAATTCCCTGCTCTCCATCTCGTGCTGTGCACAGCAGTCTCCCGGGGCAGGGACGGGGGTTACAGCTGTCACCGTAGCCTCTTTCATGTATTTGGAAAACGCTGAAATTGTGCTGAATGGTGTGGGGTTATTGCAGGTTCCCTGGAGCCGGTGATGAAACCAGTTTGACAGGAGGCTGCCGCGGCAAGGATTAGGGCTGGAATGTGCTAGTGAGGGTTTGTTTCTGGTTAGAAAAGAGCTGGCTCTGGCCTGGGCTAGGCTGGAGCCCCGCAAGTCTGTTGGGCTTTGGCCCAAGGGACAGCCTCCCTGCTGGTCCCCCCATGCTGCAGCCCCACAGCAAAGCCCGAGTGAGAAAGAAAGAAAAGGGGATGTTCTTGTTTAACTGACCCTTTTGAATTTATGGCTGCCTCCTTCTGAGTCGAAGGTTTCAATGAATGCCCTGGGATTTGGGCAGGGACAGCACCCCAGGGCCCACAACATCCCAGCACCAGCTCCAAGGGCAGGAAAGGCAGGAGAGGCAGTGGGTGGGTGGCATTCCCTGCCATTGTCATGGAGATCAGCAGCTGCTTCCCTGGAGGTCACCATTTGCATAACAGTTAGAGCTGAGTCTCTGGAGTATTTGCACCTGCAGCTGCTGTCCCCAGAGCCCCTTCCTCTCTCTGTGTCCCAGAGCCCCTTCCCCACCCCATTCTGAGCCTGCCTGAGGTTACTGGTGGGGAGCAGTGGGGTGAAGCTACAGATCTTCTCTGCCCATGGAAGGAGGATTGGAAATAGATGATCTTTACAGTCTCCTCTAACCATTCTAGGATCTGTGTTTCTGTGGGGAAGGTCAGACCTGCCTTGGATGGCCTTGCCAAGCTCCTGAGTTAGGTGCTCACCTTGACCTCCACTGCCCAGCACTGCAGGCAGTCCTGTGACCTGTGCAGTCACACTCTGTCCCTGCTGCCCTCCTTTCTGGGCTGGGAGTAGTGGGGGCCACACGTGAGCACAGCATCAGGGGGAGCAGGGCAGAGGGAGAACCTCTAGGATGTCTCTTCCATTCATATCACAAAGGGACCCACAGAGCTGTGTTTACAGGATCCCAGTGGCAGCCTTTGGGAATACTTATGTTTTCTTTTATTCTTAAAGCTCTCAGCTGCCTTTTCCCCCCTGTGCTTCACCTCCAGGTTTGCATATGCCAGCCCCATGTGGTGAGCTGGCAGCCCAGAGGGGCTCTGGGAACAGGTTGCTGTCGATGCAGGGCTTTGTTGTGGTCTGTGCTGAGCTGCTGCCTTTCTTTTTCCCTCCTTGTCTTGCTGCTCAGCACAAAACTGTTCCCAGCATCTCATTAACAAATGTCTGGTCATCCAGATGACTCTGCTCCCGGCCGGCGGTTGCTGTTAGACCTCTGAGCAGGAACACAGCTGTACTTACGGTGAAGGTAAAACAGAAGCAGCCTTGTTTTCAAGGGAAACATTGCCTCGTGATGAGAATGCCTGGGTTGGGAGTCAGATGCTGTGGCTCATGCTGCTGGCTCGCACACAGCTCTGGGAAAGGCACTTAACCTCCCCATACTTCTGTTGATCCATCTGGGAACAATGCTGACTTATCCCACGGGAGGTTTTGGGGAACCAGCTCATTTTTGATGAAACACGTGAGGATCCTTGGGTTGGAAAGGCTGTTGTGTATGCTGAGGTGGGTGCTGGGGGTGTCTGTCTCACTGGGCTGGCTGGGTATCGGAGCTGTGGGGAAGCTCAGAAGCTCCTGCTGGAGTCCAAGTCTCCGTGCGGAAGTTTGACCAAGTGTCACCAGTTCACCTGAATACTCCCAGCAGAGCCTGGCTCTTCTCTGCTGGTTTTCAAAGCTCTGTCCTTCGGTGTCTCGGTGACCTCCATACCCTTCACCCCCTTGTGCAGGGCAAGCTTTGAGACCCAAACTGCCAGAGCCCTCCCCTCTCCTGCCTCACCAGAGGCCAGATGGGAGTTTATTGCCCACATCTGCTTCCTTCACCTGCCCTCATGGCTCAGTGTCACCGAATCCTCTTTCCCCAAGTGCTGGGGCTTATCTTGAAAGAGGAACCTGCTCTGCTCTGCTCACCCTGAATGGGATCCAGCAACTGTTCTCCCTCCTGCGCGGGCAGCACTGGTGAATGAAACCAACCAAACAAATGAGAGCCTCAAATGTTAGGTGTTCCCAAGCCAGGATGTGACTAGTGTCTCAGCCAGATGTCGTGCTTCTTTAGTCTGCTCTCCCACCTGAGACAGAGTCCTTTAGGTCAGACCTGCTCCTCTTGCCTTTTTGCCCCAGGTTTGTGTGTGGGCACTGGGCAGTGTTTAAATGGTTACTGCATCCCCCACAGTGCTGGGTTGCAGTTTGGGGCTCTGTGAGTGTCCAGAGAACTTTTGGTGCTGCAGAACCTCCCTACCCCAGCTCTGTGGGGTGGTGGAGCCTGACTTTCCACGTCCTTTGCCTCCTGCAAGCAGCATGTGCAGCAGGAGGGAAGAACCCCCTGCGCCAGCTCCTCCAGCAAGTGGTCATTTAGGCTCCAGCACGAAAACGTGGATTCCTTCCCCAGCCCTGGGGAGGAGAGGCAAAGGCAGGGGATTGCCTCTTGCATAGGAATAAGGTCTCTGCTTCCTCATTTCCTGCTCCAGAGCATCTTCCTCTCGGACACGTCAGTCCACTGGGGTGGGGAAGGGGATGTGACGGGTTTTCTGATGGAACAGCCTGTCCCCTCTGGTGGAAGAGGCCCATGGGTTGAGACACTGACGTGCTGTTGCTACCACAGTCCTTGTGATCAACTCAGGAATTCCAAATATTTCCTCTCAGATAAAGGTGACTGGGGGAGGCCAGAAATATCTGGACATGTCTGGGCAAGCCTGATATCCAAACACCAGGCCAGAGAGGTCAGGATCAGTCCTGGGAGTGCTGGGCTTCAGGTGCGGAGCAGACAAGGCCTGGGATGGTGTGGGAACAGAACAAGCTGCCTTTCCCTAACCTTCAACCCACCCCCAGCATGGGCAGGGAGGAAGCTCCTGCCTGTTTTCCCACTCCCTCTGGTCTGGGATCTGGTTCCCAGGGGACACATCTGGGATCGCAGTTGTGCAAGGGCTGAGCTATCACAGCTCCTAGGGTGGTTTCCCTGGGGAAGGGCTGTCCTCGGGTCCCCTAAGGCCCCCAGCTGTGGCTTCAGCAGCTGCTGCTCCTTTCCCAAGGGAAGGAGAGGAACTCACGTCCCCTCCCTGCCTGTGCCGAGCTCTGGCTGTGCTCCTCTCCGCCTGTAGCACCCGATAGCTCTGCATTCACTGTGCGCCATTTATCTCTCCTTCAGCAAACACTTCCTTTTCTTGGAAGCAAGGGCTTCTTGGAACTGCCTTTCCCCAAGCTCAGTGGCACATGCCATGGAAAAAGCAGCATGGAGAGCCAGCTGCCAGCCCTCCTTGGCTCCCTGCCCTGCTGGGGGGGCCCTCTCCTGGTGCCTGCCCCACAGAGAGGCTGGGTAGATGTGTAGCACTGTCCACCACTGCAGCCTTCCTGGGCACAGTGGGGATGTCCCTGCTGTGGGTCAGGAGGAGCCTGTGGAGATGTGTGGGACTCTCAGTGGGGCAGGTCCTACTGAATCCCTGAGGAAAGCAGATTTTCTGGGGAATATGTCATGAGGGTGGAGCCACCTTCCTCCAGCTGAGCGTTCTGCAGCATCAGGTGCTGTGAGCAAGTGGCTGGGACGTGTGTCTAAGGGAAGGACCATCCCTGGAGTGAGGGCCCTGGCACTGACAGATGAAAACATATGCTGAGTTGGAAGGGACCCTACTCATGGCCTTGCATAGGACAGCCCAGCAATCCCACCATGTGCCTGAGAGCATGGTCCAAACACTCCCTGAACTCTGGTTCAGGCTTGGTGCCATGACCACTGCCCTGGGCAGCTGGTTCCAATGCCCAACCAGCCTCTGGGTGAAGAACCTTTTTCTGACATCCAACCTAAATCTCCCCAGACACAGATGTTGCAGGGGTGGTGTTTTTTGGACAGGGCTGTGCCTTCTGCCCCAGTTCCCTGTGCCCTCCATCCCTGCCAGCCTGCTATCAGTTTGCTGCCCCTGCCATGCCCTGTCACAGCTCCATGCTCATCACCACCTATCAGCAGAGGGATTTCCTGTGCCAGAATTTAAAATACCCCCTTCTTGGGTATGGGCTCTCCTTCTGTCCCTCTCCTGCAGCACATCACTGGCTGTTCCCTGGGTGAGTGGGTAGCAGCAGGCAGCAGCCCTCACTTTTCTCCCTGGACAGCACCTGCATGTGAGCTCCATCCTGCCCATTCCTGCAGGGCCAGGACACAGTACAACACCTCCACAGATCCCATGCCAGCTGGCAGGCATGGTGGGAAGCGAGCTGCCTTCTGCCACTCTGTGTAGGTGGTGGGAGTCACAGGGATGACTGTCATATCCCTGAAGAAGACTCAGTGAGGTGGCAGCAGTGACGTGCCCTGGGGTGAGTTAACAAAGTCCCTGTGTCCCAACACTCTGCCCTTGGGTCTGTGAGTACCTCCTCATGGTCGCGGGGTGTGGAAGGCAGCTGCGGAGGTGTCTGGTGGGAGATGGAGAAGAGCTTTGGTGGCAGAGGCGGGTGCTGAGGTGCACATCTCATCAAGGACAGGATCCCCTGTGGGGGGGAGGCCTGTGGCCATGGAGAGGGACACAGCCCAGCTCCCTGGGAGTAAGCATGCAGGTCTGCTGCACACCCTGCTGTGAAAAGCTGTGTGTGAGCTTGGTCACAGGTGTGTGGCAAGGTGAGGAGTTGCCCCACAAGCTGTGACCGTGCTGGGGCTGTTTGGTGGGAGCTGGGAGACTTGGCACCACGTTCCATGAATGAGAGGCACCTGGATGCCAGCCATGACCTGGGCACCGAAGCCCCGTAATCCTGCAGCCGCAGGCTGTGGGCAGGTGTGGGAGGCAGCGTGCAGGCAGAGCTGGCAGGCAGGGATGCTCCCCCTTCCTGCGCAGAGGCTGTAGTGAGGCGTGACATGAGCACAGCGTCAGCCGGGCTTATCTCTGCTTTCCCAGAGCAGCCGGGTTACTGGAACTGCGTTCACTTATCAGGGAACAGGGGATCTTGCTGGGAAGATGGGCTCAAGGTGCGACAGCATCAAGCCCCTGCTGACGCTGAGCTGCTGGCGATCCCTGAGCCTGGAGCTCACAGCTCCCTCTCCGTCCGGCCCTGCGGCTCCTGCTCAGCCCTGATAAACCTGAGAGATCCTGGGCCATGTGTTTCCCTGCTGCCTGCCCAGGGACCCCTCCTGCCCTGCTGTGTGTGGCTCAAGGACCCCAACAGCTTTCCTTACCATGGGCTGAGGTCCTCCCAGCTCCTGCTGCTGCTGGAATGAAGGGCTGGAGGCAGCCGGCTCGGACAAGCCGGGCCGGAGTGACTGCATTCCTGGCCAAGCCTTGTGCTTGGCCTGCTCTCCTGAAGCCGTGGGAAGGCAGTAGCTTGGCGACCCGGTGTCTGCCTTCGCCACAGGGATTCGTGAAATCCAGCTCGTGTTGTGGAGTAACCTGTGAGGGCCAGGATGTGGGAATGGGACATGGGAGGCTCTGCTGTGGACACAAAATCACTGGGGGGATGCACGGTGCGGCCTCCCACAGCCGTGGGCACCAGCCCTGCTGCTGCTTCCACAGGCCTCAGCCAGGGAATGGAGCCCAGCGGGTTCCCACTGCAACGATTTCTATCACACTTGGATGCTAATTTTAGAGAGCCAAGAGCACGTGATGCATCCCCTGCCCTGCCCGCATGGTGTTCTCCTCACAAATCCTTTCTGGCATCCTCTTCTCTCATGACTGTGCTTCCCCCCTTGCCCTCTGTGCATGATTCAGAGCGAGGAAGCACAAGGCATCTGTCATCTGCCTGATCCCCACCACCACTTTCCTGCCAGCCCTTTCCCTCCATGCTCCGCTCCTACCCCTCTGCTCACCGCTCTCCTCTTTCCACAGGAGCGCTTTGTGGACCTCTATGGGAACGATGCTGCTGCCGAGGTGAGAAAAGGCCAGGAGACCTTCAACAAATGGCTCCTGACCGGGGCGACGGTGGCCGGAGTGCTTCTGCTGGGATCCCTGCTGAGCCGCAAGTGAGCCGCCGCCGAGCCCCCCGTAGCCAGGACGGCTGCGCCTTCACCGCCACATCCACTACACTCCGCTCCTGAGCACCATCACCGGCGCAGGGGGGCAGCCCCTCCATCCCGGCCGAGCACCCTGCTCCATGGAGTTTTCTCCCTCGTGCCGCCAGCTCCTTTTATTGTAGCCCGTCTTATTTACTGTTCCGTTGTGTTTTAAAGGCGCTGAGGCCGATGCAGCACTTCAGCCACCGGCTTCCAGCGCTGGGGAGATCCAGGCAGCTGGGGAGGGCACAGGCTAGAAGGTGTCCCAGCCCTGCAGGGTTCTCTAAATAATTTGGAAGAGAATAAACAGACTTATTTTTGCATGTGTGAGTGCGTGCGTGTGTGTAGATGTGTCACTAATATAAAGTTCCCCAGCCAGAGCAACGGTCAGGCTCCGTGCCCCCGTCTCTGGCATGCTCAGGCACCAGGAAGAGGCAGGCTGCCCAACGGGATGGAGCTTCCCTGCAGCATCACTGTCCTGTCCTTGCTTCGCCAGTCAGAGCTCAACCCTGTGGCAGGGGGAGCAGGAGGAAGAGGCAGAGGCCAGGGGTGAGGAGCTCTGCCCTTGGTCAGCCCCACATGAATTCCCTTCTCCCCAGATAATCAGCTGCTGGGAGCTGCGGCCCATCCCAGATGAGGATGGTGTTCCAGGCCCAGGGCTGTGCGTTGGTTTGAAGGGTTCTTTGTCCTCTTCCTCCTCCTCACTCCAAATGTAGATGGCTGTGGGACAGTGCTCATCCCTTCCCAGCCTGCTCCTCTGGGCTGGCAAAGGAAGGAGGCAGGAGAGGGGGAGAGTGCTTGTCCTTGGCACAAGGGGCTTTGCAAAGAGCTGGGGTTGTGGTGTCCAAGAATCCAGAGGTGGGGATTGGAAGGGTCAGGGGAAGCACCTTCACAGGGGTGGCAAAGCCTAGGGAGCAGCCAATTCATGGGACAAGCCGGGAAGCAAGCCCAGGGGAGATGGGAGTGAGGGCTGGCACTGGCTGAGAGCCATCTCCACCTCTGGGGAGCCTCTTTGGGGACATTAGGAGCTGTTGGCCTCTCCAGTGCTGTCCCACATGTACCCAGTCCCATAGTGCAGGCAGATCCCTGTCCCCATGCGTGGCTGTGACGGGTGCATGCAGTGACTGAGGTGTCTGGCTTCCCTCCCCCTCATCCCCACGCTGCTCCCGCTGCTGCCGGAGCAGGGAACCTCCGGCCTTTGAGCTGAAATTAGCTTCCAGAATAAACGCCCTCATCCTTCGGAGCCCGCTGCGGGCAGACACAGCTGTCCACAGCTTGTCCGTGTACATACTGCCCGCGCTCTGCTGTACATATACGAGTAGTTTTTAATTCATTTGTGAATACTATTAATGCTATTTTTGTTATCTTGTCTGTCCGTATTTATGTGTGGGGCCGTGCTCCCTGCGGAGGTCAAGCTGGGATGGAGGTGGGGGGAGAACCTGAGGTTCCAGAGGGGCTCACTTGGCCACTGAGCACAGACTCGCGCTCCCCATGTCGGACCCACTCAGATCCCGCACGGGGAGCACGAGGATTAGCATTAGCCCATTGAACGCTTCAGTTTGCAGGTGGAGGTGAATCCACAAATAAATTTGTCATTCGAGCTGCTGGTGGTGCTGTGGTCTTTGCAATCGTCAGGAATTTGAGCAACTTCGGGCCCAAAGGAGTTGGCTTCAGCGGGATAGATGGATGGATGGATGGATGGATGGATGGATGGATGGATGGATGGATGGATGGATGGATGGATGGATGGATGGATGGATGGATGGGGATGAGGTCCTCTCCCTGCCCAGGGAAGGATTGGGGGGCAACAAGGGCAGTTTTCTGTGGTCCAGAGGGATGATGGTAGGGTGGGGTGGCACTAAGGGGCGATGGGGACAGGAGAGCCCAGGGCAGGCTCGTAGCTGGACTGGGGGTGCTGGTTTTGGGGACATGGGCTCAGCACCCCTAGTAATGTTGGGAGGAGGAGGGCAGGGGACTCATAGCCTCACTGGGACCCACAGCCCCCCACATTCCAGGAGCTACCCCTCAAAAGAGCACCTTCCCTTTGTGCAGGGCTCCTTCCAGCATGGTTTGGACCACACAAACACTCGGGCTTTTTTGGGATGTCACAAGTATGGGGAACACCGAGCCACCCCACATCCCTCCCAGAGCAGGACGCGCCCAGATCAGCCTTCCCCAGACCCTCTCCCCTGTCCTTTCCGGGGGACCCCCGGAGCGTGGGAGCAGCGGCCGGGCCCTGGCGGCTCCGTGGGCCGGCGGGGCGCGGCGGGAGCCCGTGGACACGAGCACCATCCCGTGGGCAGCGGGAGAAGCGGCCGCGGAGCTGCGGCCGCAGCGGCTGCGGGGAGCGGGAGCAGAGGGACCCCCAAGACCAACACAGCCGCGAGGATTGGGGGGAACCCCAGTCCCCGAGGGCCACTAGCCCCGTCCCCAGCCGCCCTGAGCCCTCCGCAGGGGACGGACCCCACCACGGCACAGCTAGAGCCCCTCGCAGCCGGGGGAACAGCGATGCCCCATCGTGGAGCCGGGAAGGGGATCCTGCCTGGGAGACGCGGCTGAGGGGGCTCCCCGAGACACCCCACAACACACCGGGCTGAGCTACACTCCCGCTTTAATCTCTGCCGAGGGCGGGGGGGGTCTGTGGGCCCCGTGGGTGCGCGGCTCTGCCGGCCACGGGGGCACGATGGCACCAGGATGGTGATGGGGACACGGCTGGCGGGGGGCTGGCGGGGTCCCACGAGGCCCGGGGTCTCATGGC